>PVLC010009161.1:12879-55335 GCA_004027655.1 Graphiurus murinus | reverse complement strand
AATTAATTTTTTTTTTTTTTTTGCGGTACTGGGGATTGAACCCAGGGGCATTCTACCTCCGAGCTACACCCTCAGCCCTATTTTTTATTCTCTATTTTGAAACCGAGTCTCACTAAGTTGCGGAGTGCCTCACTAGGTAGCTGAGGCTGGCCGCGAACCCGGATCCTCCAGTCTCAGCCTCCGGAATGCTGGGATTACAAGCGTGCACCACCACACCCGGCTTCTTCTTGTAATAAGTACTACACGGCAGTTGTTCACGAATATGACCTATTAATAAGCAAGCTCAATCCATGAAAGTAGGGATTTAGGCTAAAGATAAGTATTTATAGAAGAATTCATTTTGACACAAGTGTAATAACAGCTATCTAGTCTACTTAGAATTGGAATATGGTTTTGTAAATACATCTATTATTTCTCTATACCTTATGGAAAATAAGGTATCTTTACAAAAATTCCTGTGTTCCTATAATGGTTAAAATGTAATATCCTTAAAATTATCCTATTGGAAAAACCTGTCCCCTGATTTTCTTTTTATTATTTTAATTGTCCTTTGAAAAGGCATGTGTTTGTTGTATTTAAGACCGAAAGCCTAGATCCTGTGACATTTAAAAATACTGCATTTGATGTAGTTGAAATCCCTAGCCCTTGATAATTTATTTATTTATTTATTTATTTATTTATTTTTTTTTTTTTTGCGGTACTAGGGATTGAACTCAGGGGCTTTCTACCTCCGAGCTACACCCCCAGCCCAATTTTTTATTCTTTATTTTGAAACCGAGTCTCACTAAGTTGCGGAGTGCCTCACTAGGTAGCTGAGGCTGACCGCGAACCCGGATCCTCCGGTCTCAGCCTCCCGAATGCTGGGATTACAAGCGTGCGCCACCACGCCCGGCTCGATAATTTATTTTTGAAAGTGTTCTGGATCATTTCCCATCACTGAAGGAGGAAATGGATCCCTCCTCAGAACTGTGGATAAGTTGTAGCTCTCCAGCTTTGAGACCAGAGGTGAAAAACAAGGACAAAGTATCCACGTCTTCTGTCTTCTTTCTAAGGACAAGTTTCGGAAATTGAATTGTGGCCCTGCCTGTTGGACCCACGACAGCAAAAATGAGCCATTCACATGACTTGTTACATGGTTTTTTTTTTTTTTTTTTTTTACTATGGGATATTTAGTATGTAATAAACGTTTTGCTGGCTGCAGACTTTATTGACGCGAACAAGGGTTCTGATGTGTTTAGTACAGAAGTCCTTCAACTTCATCCCCCATACTCAACAGCTAACATTAATATAAGACTTCACCTTTCAGAGCACATTGTTGTTTTTGTTAACTGTAGAGGGCTTACTATGCCTGTACCAAACCAGAACTTTTATGTATGTTATTATTTAATTTTTACAACGGCTTTATAAATAGCGGTATTATGCCTATTTTGTAGTTAAGGAACTGAGGCTCAAGAAGTTAATCAATTTACAGTTAATACGTGACAAAGCCAGGATTCAAATCATATAAAAGTAGGCGGAAGTAACTGTTCCTGCCTACTTTTATATCATTCAGCCACATCGTCTTTCAAACCCAATTCTTATCATAAACATCTTTTGCATGTGAGCATGGATACACATGTATACCTGGAAGACAAAAAGGCTATACCACAGTATAAATAGTACTTATCTCTGGATGGTGGGTTTATGGTAATTTAAAGTAATTTTTCTTTGTATTTTCCAAAAGCATAAATGTTTTATTTGTAACAAATCTTTTTGTGTGTGTATATGATACTAAGGATTGAGTCCAGGGGCATGCTACCACTGAACTGTACCCGCCCCCCTTATTTCAAAACAGTCTTGCTAAGTTATGAACCTGTGATCTTCCTATCTCAGCTTTCCAAGTACTGGGATTACAAGCGTGTGCCACCACACCCAGCTGCTGCTGCTGCTGCTGCTGCTGCTTATTACTATTATTATTATTATTTTTATTATTGGTACTGGGGATTGAACCCAGGGACATTCTGCCAATGAGCGACACCCTCAACTCCTTTTTTATTTTTTTCCTTTTGAAACAGAGTCTCACTGAGTTACTGTGTGTTGGCCTCGAAACTGTGATCCTCCTGTCTCAGCATCCTAAGTACTAGGATTACAGGGTTATACCACTGCATCCAGCTTGTAGTAAGCTTTTATGCTACCTAGTGAACTTAAAGATACTGAGACATGATTTATTTTTAATTTCTTGTTGCTCACTTTTAGATCAATCAGCCTTACTGCCTCAGTGGAAATCTGGGCACTATGATGTGGTAGTTGGTGTGTTGTCAGCTCGAAATAACCACGAACTTCGACATGTGATAAGAAACACCTGGCTGAAGCATCTGCTGCAACATCCAGCATTAAGTCAACGGTAGGCTTTCTGAATTGTTCCCTTGCCTGGTTGGAGAGTTCAGAAAAACCTCAATTTGAAAAGTCAGCGATGTTAATTCAAATGTGTGGCCTCTCTTCCTGGGAGAAGTGGTGGCTATTTCCTTTTTTGCTTTTCTTGCATATTATTGGGTCTCAAATGCAAAAGTTACCAAAATTTAAGTAAAAAAAAATACTTGGAGGAGAGTATATTCATTGGTTAACATATTGCTCTTTATAGACACTGTATGTGGTTTGTTTTTTGCTTTGATTTAATATGGCAATTCTTAAGCATTTTCATTCCTAAAAGTCAGGTGTGGTGGCACACGCTTGTAATCTCAGTACTTGGGAGCCTGAGACAGGAGGATTGCAGGTTCAAAGACAGGCTTAGCAAGTTGTGAGACTTTCATAAACTTAGGGAGACCCTGTTTCAAAAATAAAAAACTAAAAAATAGGACTGGGGATATAGCTCCGAGGAAGAATTACCCCTGGCCTCAGTCCCCAGTACCATTCCAGAATACTTTTCACCAACTTCACGGGGATCAATGTAACTGTTTTCAGTCATGTAGTATTTTATTTATTTATTTATTTATTTTGCAGTACTGGGAGTTGAACTAAGGGGCATTCTACCTCCGAGCTATACCCCCAGCCCTATTTTTTATTCTTTATTTTGAAACCGAGTCTCACTAAGTTGCGGAGTGTCTCACTAGGTAGCTGAGGCTGGCCGCGAACCCAGAGCCTCCGGTCTCAGCCTCCCGAATGCTGGGATTACAAGCATGCGCCACCATGCCCGGCTAGTCATGTATTTTAGCTGTGCGTCTGTCCTGTGCACCGTGTCTGTCCTGTGCACCGTGTGCCTGCTCTTTCCTGACCGCCCTCTCAGAACTGAACTCCTGTAGCACCTCTCACGTCCACAGGAGGAGGCTCCTGTGTTGGTTAGGAGCCCGGGCTCTTAGTCTGTTCTCAGTGAGACTGGAGATGTGGAGCGAGGGGCTGGGAGGAGAAGCACAGAAGGCGCACTCTCAGGGCCGTGCAGACACTGGGAAAATGTTTAAAGCACTGAGTGCTGCTCAGGGTTGTCTACACCTGCGCTTCTGTGACTGAGTAGCTGTGCTGGTGAACTGGAGCTGTGACTTTCTTGCCACTGGCAGTGAGCAGGTATAGGTTTCCTGTCCTACCCCTAGCAGCTTTCAGCCCTTTCAAGATGGGTTTCTTCAGTGTCTGATCACAGTGACAGTAGAACCGGTCACCCAGTATGTGCAAGGCTCAGGTTATCTCCACTAGCAGAACCACCTCAGAACCTGCACTTCCCAGAGTCTGTTGTCGTCAGAAAATAAGGGCTCCTCTCCACCCGCTGCTCAGACCGAAACCTCTGGTGCAGTCCTGGCCTCTCTTGCATCCACATGCTGCGTCCAATCCATCGGTGTCTCTTGGTGCTACTGTTAGGTCATACCTGGAATCACTCTTTAGCCACGTTCACCACCTCCAGCTTTACCTGGTTAGCCGTGGTTGCCCCTCCCCTGGATTATTGCAGAAGCCCCTTTAAATGAATTTCTTGCTTCTACCTTTGACCCCCTCCATGGTCTTTCCCATACAGCCGCCAGAGGAGTGATCCTTTTAACATGAGTCAAATTAAGCTGGGCCTGGTGGCACATGCCTGGCATCCCAGTACTTGGGAGCCTGAGACAGGAGGATCACAGGTTTGAGGCCAGCCTCAGCAACTTGGTGAGACTCTGTTTCAAAATGAAAAATAAAATAGGGCTGGGGGTGCCCTGGTTCACCCCCTAGTACCAAAACAAAAACAAAAACCCGGTGATGCAGTCCTCTCCTCAGACCTCTTCATTGACCTCCTGCTTGCTCAGGAGGAAACCCCAAGTCTTCTGTGGTCTTCGACCTTGTCTGCATCTGTTCCGCTATTGGCCACCTTCCTGTGTGGCTTTAGGGCCCTGCTCTTGCTGCCCCCTGGCTGGACCACTCTCCCACTAAATGTCCTCAGTACTTCCTTCTGCAAATAACACCCCTTGCCTGTTCTATCTCTGTCTTCCCTTACTTGGCTTTATTGTTATACTTATTACCAGCTGGCGCATTTATTATATTTAGCTGTATATTTGTAAGTTGTAAACTAGAATGTAAGTTTTATGAGCATAGGGGCTTTTGCTTTTTTACTGGTGCCTTTCCAGTACCTAGATCCTAGCTTGGCCTAGAGTAAGACTCTCAACAACTGTTGAATGACTCAGAACTAAATGCAATGGTTAAAATTTAAGACATTATCAGTAATTCATGAGCCTTTGTAGCCATTCTTGCTTTAAATATAGTAAGCCTCAAGGTCTGTTTTATGAAAATGAGTGTTGTCTATATAAAAATAGCTATTAGCCAAAAACAACTTCCTGGGGCAGAATAATCATATGGATTTAGTGAAAGTATTTAAGGTGACTGGGCATGGTGGCGCACACCTGTAATCCTAGTACTTGGGAGGCTGAGAAAGGAGATCGTAAGTACCAGGTGAGCCTCAGCAACTTCGTGAGACCCTGTTTCAAAATAAAGGTGTGCTCACACCAAACTCACTTGGTAGTTAGCAACTTTGAGTTTGTGTGTTCCCCCTTTTGCTAGACTAGAAGAGTAAAGTAGAGGTTGAGCCTCATAAGTACTGTGTCTCTTAAGTCAAAGCTCTCAAGTGAGTGTGGAGAAACACATGTGTGCCGGGTGAGGGTCACAGCTGATGTCGATGCCCACACATCTTTCAGGGTGCTCGTGAAGTTCATCATCGGTGCTCGTGGCTGTGAAGTGCCTGTGGAAGACAGGGAGGACCCTTACTCCTGCAAACTACTCAACATCACGAATCCAGGTGAGCCTCCTCCTTCCCAGGGTGGCTTCTTTCTGCCATCTACAAGTTGGATGTTGAGTAAGAGTTCAGAGTCTTTAGTAGACTAAATACTTGTTATCAAAATTTATGTTTTGTCCTTCTCAATAGATTGACTAGATACTCAGGATACCTCTAAGATTCTTGGCAGATCCAGAATCTTAGGGTCCAGAAGATATTTGTTAGTGTGATTCAGATGCATCAGGAAAATCCTAATGCTTAGATAAGTCATGAGTCACTGAAATTTAAACTCTTGGAAAACTGATTTCACTAGTTAATTTAAAATATAACCTTGATACAAATATTGTTAACCAACTTTCTCTTAGAATCATTGCCTAAGCTTCTCCAAATGAAGCAAATCATAAAAAAATTTAAAATGCAAGTAGTTGTTTTTTATTTCTTAGAATTAAAAGTTTGTAGGAGCTGGTTGTGGTGGTACATGCCTATAATCCCAGCTATTCAGAAGGCTGAGACAAGAGAATCACAAGTTCAAGGCCTGGGCAACTTAGCAAGACCCTGTCTCAAAGTAAAAAGGGCTGGGATAACCAGGCTTGGTGGCACACGCTTGTGATCCTAGTACTCGGGAGACTGAGACAAGAGAATCACAGATTTGAGGCCAGCTCAGCTATTTAGTAAGCCCTCATTTTAAAATAAAAAAAGGGCTGGGGTTGTAGCTTGGAGATAGAATACCCCTGGGTTAAATCCCCAGTACTAAAGATAAAGACCACGGGCTCTGAAATCCATGTTTTGAGGCTCTGAAGACAGGTTCTGCCATGTTCCAGCTCGTGTGGCCTGGAGCTGTGTGACCACAGTTCGTCACCTGTGATCTGTACCTGGTGGGACTGACACAGCAAAGCTGATGACGTGTTGAGAATGGTTAATGAGTAAATCAGATTCGGCTAAAAAGGTCATTCTTAAATTTCAAAATAAGCTTGTTTTTCTAGGAGCAGCTATGACTCTCAAGCTTCTTAAAATTTCTGCCATTTGTGGAAGAATTGTGTAACCAATAATTATCTAAATTTTTGCTAGTAAGCCCATTCACTTCTTATTAGTAAAATAAAAGATTTGCTCGGTTCTGTAAACCCCTGTTCTCGTTCCTTCTTTAGTTTTGAACCAGGAAATTGAGGCATTCAGTCTTGCTGAAGACGCTTCGTCGGGGCTCTCTGAGGACAGAGTTGTCAGTGTGAGCTTCCGAGTCCTCTACCCGATCGTTATTACCAGCCTAGGAGTGTTCTATGATGCCAGCGATGTGGGTTTCCAGAGGAACATCACAGTCAAGCTTTATCAGGCAGAACAGGAGGTATGCACTGCTCTGCACAGTATTTCTCTTTTCCAGAAACACAGCTTTTCTTTATGGCAAGCGGTAGATTGGAAGACTCTAATTCTGTGTGGTTGAGGAACTTCACCTTTCTTGTCTTATTGGCCAAATGCATTGCAGTGCCCTATATTATAATGCTGGCTTGAGGAGAGATGACTTGTGAATAAAGGTGCGTTATAGCTAGAAAAGAAAAGGCATCTGTTAATGTACTAATATGGTTCCACGAGGAACACTTTATCAAGTGAGTCAACTGTAAGTAGTCTGTATATTGTAGTTAAGATTCTGTTGAAGCTCTGGGAATACAGCTCAGTGGTAGAGTGCTTGTGTAGCATGCATGATGCCCAGGGTTCGATTTTAGCTGGATGGGGAGGCACACACCTGTAATCCCAGTACGTGGGAAGTTGAGACAGGAGGATCCAGGTTCTAGGTCAGAGTGTGCTAGACCATGTTTCAGAATAAACAATAAAAAGAACTGGGGGTATTGCTCAGAGGTAGAATGCCCCTGGATTCAATGCCCAGTACCACCGCCACCAAAAAAAAAAAAAAAAAAATTGATCCTGGAGGTCAGATAGGTAATTGAAATAGCAGTACTCTGAATTCCAGTGTAGTCCTTATCTAGAAATTAGGATTGATCTTAAATTTTTGGTGCATTTAATTGTTTGAAATGGTTTGATTGTCTTAATATAGTTTTTTTTTTTTTGTGTGTGTGTGTGTGTGTGTGAACTGGGGATTGAATGCAGAGGTATTCTACCTCTGAGCTACATACCCAGTCCTATTTTATTTTTTATTTAGAAGCAGGGTCTCGCTAAGTTGCTGAGGGCCTAAGTTGCTGAGGCTGGCCTCCAGCCTTTGATCCTCCAGTAGAGCGGAGTGAGTAACCGTGGTGGGAGCCCTTGTGGATCTTGCTGACCAGGATGTACGGTGTCTGAAGACTTGTTGCATGTGCAGTGTTAGCATGAAGTGTTTTTTCTTGTCTTGGTTCTTATACTTGTTCTTTTTTCTCCCAATGTGCAGGAGGCCCTCTTCATTGCCCGCTTTAGTCCTCCAAGCTGTGGTGTACAGGTGAACAAGCTGTGGTATAAGCCTGTGGAACAGTTCATCTTACCAGAGGTACAGGGTAATGAATCAATAGTATCAACACAGTCCTCCCCAGGGGTGGGAGGATGCTGTTGGGGGCAGGCACTTGATACTTTGGATGTACTAAAGTATAACACTCCGCATTTATGCATCTAGAGAACTTCATGGTGCCTCAGGTTCAGAACCACGGTTTTTTGGGGGGGGGGGGATTTACTGGGGATTGAACCCAGGGCCATTCTTCCTCTGAGCTATACTGTGGCTGTTTTATTTTTATTTTGAAACAGTCTTGCTAGGTTGCTGAGGATGTCACTAAGTTGCTGAGGCTCGCCTTAAACTTGTGAACTTCCTGTCTCAGCCTCCCAAGTACTGGGATTAAAGGTATATGCACTGCACCGTGCAAGGAAAGGCTTTTGTACAGTGGGAAGTGATAGCATCTGCAAAAGTGACTACTTACCGTATGATTGTTTCTTAGGTGTTCTTTGCAGAAACCATCAAGGATAAACACCAAAATGTTAACAAAGTGGTGTTAGAGTTGTGCCATAAAATTTTTAATTGATGTATTTTGGGAAAAAAAAAAACAACAAAACTTTTCTTTCCTCTTACCTAAACATTCATTTAAGAGCCAAATGACAACAATAAAGAAACTGACTCGCTATTCCTCTTTTCCCAAAAGAGCTTTGAAGGTACGATCGTGTGGGAGAGCCAAGACCTGCATGGCCTCGTGTCGAGAAATCTTCACAAAGTCAATGTCAATGATGGAGGGGGAGTTCTCAGAGTCATTACAGTAAGCCACCCTTCTGTCTGCCTGCTTAGGAGCATATTTCAGCTTTTTAAAAAATTTTAAGTGTTTTAAATTTTACACCATCCCAGGGAGCACCAAACAATGATTCTTATGTGTTTTACAACATATATATATATGTGTGTGTGTTCATTTATTGGAAAGTAGAGCTGAGTCACCATAGGGACGACAAAGAGCTCAGGTGGTCGGTGATTCTGCAGCTCCAACACCAGGGAATATAGTTTACCTTAAGATTGGTGCATGTGTTTTAGCTGGGGATGTAGCTCAATGGTAGAGGGTTTGCCTGGCATAAATGAGGCCCTGGGTTTGATCTCCAGCACTAAACGAAAAAAAAAACACGCATTTTTAAAGCATGATGTTTTATTTCTCAATTTTTAAATCAGCATTCTTTAAGAGTTCTTGTTCAGTAGTCTTCAGAATATTCATGCTCTTACCTTGATAGTAAACTCTCAGTTAAAATACTGTGGATAAAAGTATTGAGAGCCAGGCGTGGTGCATGCTTGTAATCTCAGTATTTGGGAGGCTGAGACAAGAAGATCGCAGGTTTTCGGCCAGCCTCAGCTACTTAGCGAGGCCTTCCACAACTTAGTGAGACCCTGTTTCAAAATAAAGAATAAAAAATAGGACTGGGGGTGTAGCTTGGAGGTAGAATGCCCCTGGGTTTAATTCCCAGTACTGCAAAAAAAAGGTACTGAACCTGGCACAGTGGCACATACATCTGTACTCCCAGTGCCTTGGGAGACTGAGGCAGGAATGTCCCTTGAGCACAGGAGTTTGAGACCAGCCTAGGCAACATAGTGAGACCTCGCCTTTAAAGTTCTACTGCACCAGCATCTTAGATGAATTTATCTGCTGCACTGGAGTCATGTTACCACTTTTGTCAAATCAATTTTTAAAATATAATAAACTGTCATCCCTGTAATTCCAGTACCTGGGAGGCTGAGATGGGGATTACAGGTTCAAGGCCAGTCTTAGCAACTGAGACCTTGTTTCAAAGTAGCTCGGAGGTAGAATGCCCCTGGGTTCAACCCCAGTACTTTAAAATATATATTAACTTTTATATATTAAATATTATTTATATGTAGCCGGGCGTGGTGGCGAACGCTTGTAATCCCAGCATTTGGGAGGCTGAGACCCGAGGATCTGGGTTCTTGGCCAGCCTCAGCTACCTAGAGAGGCACTCCGCAACTTAGTGAGACCCTGTTTCAAAATAAAGAATAAAAAATAGGACTGGGGGGTGTAGCTTGGAGGTAGAATGCCCCTGAGTTCAATTCCCAGTACTGCAAAAAAACCAAAAAACAAAAAACACATATATATAAATATATACACACATATATATTATTTATATGTATATATAATAAATGTACTTTTGCTAATGAAACATCAAACATATCTATCCTTGTTTGTTTCAGACGGGGGAAGGCACATTGCCTCATGAATTCATGGAAGGTGTGGAGGGAGTTGCAGGTAGTTTTATTTACACTATTCAGGGTAAGTTGGCTCCTTGAAAAGCATATTGAACCTCGTATGTCTAATTTTTTTATACTTTGACATAAACACTAATCTTTTTTGTTGTTTAAAAATAGCTTTAATAGCTGGGTATGGTAGCGCATGCTTGTAACTCCGGTACCTGGGAGGCTGAGACAGGAGGATGTGGGTTCGCGGCTAGCCTCGGCTACTTAGTGAGGCATTTCACAACTTAGTGAGACCCTGTTTCAAAATAAAGAATAAAAAATGGGGCTAGGGGTGTAGCTTGGAGGTAGAATGCTCGTGGGTTCAATTCCCAGTGCTGCTAAACTGATACACAGCTTGAGAGATGAACAGTGTGTGTCTGGAAGATACATCCTTGTGTGTTGCTAAGAAGAGTGGCATTTGATGGAAAGCATACGAGAGGATTCAAGAAATAAGAAATAGAAGAGGCCAGGGCGGTGGCCCACGCCTGTGACCCCAGCCACCCCAGAAGCTGAGGCAGGAAGATCATAAGTTCAGAGTCAGCCTGAGCAACGTGGCGAGGCCCTGTCTCAAAATAAGAATTAGTAAACAAGCAGGGCTGGGTATGGAGCTCAGTGGTAAAGTGCCCTGGGTTCAGTCGCTAATACCACAAAAAGAAGTAAATAAAATGAAATGGCTGGGCTGTAGCTCAGTGGTCGAGTGCCTCTAGCACTCCAACAGTAAGAAAAGGAACAGTAATCTGGTTACGGCACGAGACGCTTTTCTCCAGCTCGCTGCTTTTCCCTCTCAGAGGGCGACGCTCTCCTGCGCAGCCTTCTCTCTCGGCCGCGGAGACTGGTGGATCACCTGAGGAGCCTCCGGGAGGAAGATGCCCTCCTGAAGGAGGAGAGCAGCGCCTGTGGCGACATCGTCTTTGTGGATGTCGTCGACACCTACCGGAACGTCCCCGCGAAGCTGCTGGACTTCTACAGATGGTAGGTCGGGAGCACGCGGCTGCCTCATCCGCTGTCTCACCGCTCTGTCCTGGAGGTTGCTGTCCACCTTAGACTGCAGGGCTCGGGCGTGGCGGTGGGAAGCAGAGAGAGGCCAGGGGCAAGGGACACCCAACCCCGGAGGCCACATCCCCGGGGACCCCCCTCCCCAGCACACCACGCACCTGCCTGACCACCCCGTAGACCTTAGTCCCTCAGTGGGGTTGCCCGCTGGCCAGATGGGGACTCAGGACTCCGCTGTGTCACCTCTGAGCACTCTCGGCCACATGAGCTTTTCCAGGGCAGTCCATGTCCAGACTGTCACAGTGGGGCAGCTGGGCTGGGGCTCTGCTGTTTTTTTGTGTATGTGTGTGGTACTAGGGATGGAACCCAGGGGCATTCTACTTCCAGGCCTCACCTCCAGCCCTATTTATTCTTTGCTTTGAAACAGGATCCCAGTAAGTTGCAGAAGGCCTCCTCAGTAGCTGAGGCTGGCCGTGAACCTGTGATCCTCCTGCTCAGTTTCCCAAGTGCTGGGATTATAGGCGTGCCGCACCATTCCTGGCCCTGCTGTTCTTTGGATGCAGAAAAAACTTACCAACCTCAAACCACTGCTACTTATGAAACAAAACCTAAGACCACTGCACACCTGGGAGGTGGGCCTCCTGTGCTCCGCCTCCTTGAGGGGACGTCTTCTGAGAGGCTGGGCTTGCTGGTTTGATGAGCAGATCCATCTTGTTTTGATGAGCAAATGTATTTTAATAAGTGAATGTTATTAAGTGGTCAGAAATAAAGCGAAAGTTTAATTCACTCAGTCATTCTGACTTGCCTTGAATGTCTCTAGTTAGCATTAGATAAAAATCATTGAGAGCCGGGCATGGTGGCACACGCTTGTAATCCCAGTACTTGGGAGGCTGAGACAGGAGGATCGCAGGTTCATGGCCTCAGCTACTTAGTGAAGCCCTCTGCAACTTAGTGAGACCCTGTTTCAAAATAAAGAATAGTAAATAGGACTGGAGGTGTAGCTCACTGGTATTAGAATGCCCCTGGGTTCAATCCCTAGTACCACACACACACAAAAAAAAAAATCAGTGAGTAAGGAAATGGGCCTTTTGAGTTGTACTCATATCCACCTACTCAAATTCTCTAATGATAGTCACTCCCAGCCAGGTTATTAATCCAAATTCTATTCAACTAAATGGCCACCTTATGCCAGGCATGGTGGCGCATGCCTGTAATTCCAGTGCTTAGAAGGCTGAGACAGGAGCTGGGCTGTGGTGTTGTGTTCCTGTAATCCCAGTAGTTGGGAGGCGGAGACAGGAGAATTGCAAGTTTGAGGCCAGCCTTAGCAAGTAGTGAGACTCTCCTCAACCTAGCAAGACCTTGTTTCGAAAACAAAAATAAAATAGGGGTGGGGTGTACCTCAGAGGTAGAATGCCCCGGGGCTCAATCCCCAGCGCCCTCCCCCACACACCTCCCAAATTTATTTTTCTATTCTCTACACCAATTTAAAAACGACGTTTCTTGAGCTGGGCACAGTAGCGTGCACCTGTAGTCATAGCTATTCTTAAGGCTGAAGCAGGAGGGTTGCTTGGGCCAAAGAGTTTGGGGCCAGCCTGGGCAGAATAGTGTGACCTGGTCCTCTTAAAAAAGAAAAAAATAAAGTGAGCTGGGCGTGGTGGCACACACTTGTAATCCCAGCATTTGGGAGGCTGAGACCAGAGGATCTGGGTTCTCGGCCTGCCTCAGCTACCTAGTGAGGCATTCCACAACTTAGTGAGATTTGGTTTCAAAATAAAGAATAAAAAATAGGGCTGGGGGTATAGCTCGGAGGTAGAATGCCCCTGAGTTCAATCCCCAGTACCGCAAAAAAAAAAAAAAAAAGGTACTTATATCAAAGCTTTTATAGCTGGCTCATTGAAATTGAACAGCCCTTAGTGCCTGTCATGTTCATAACTTCTAGGAGCCTTCTGTGTTCCTTGGATTTTAGTTGTAATTCATAACAATAAGGGGTAATCATTGTTATCTTATATAATAGTAACATGCAGTTAATACCGTTAGTTGTTCTAGGATCCCATAATTTGCTGTACCTTTCGTTTGTGGAAGGTAACATCTCCTAGTTGGGGCAAATTAAGCTCACTTTGGAGCCATCTTGCTCAGGCAGAAGGATGCATCCGGGAATCCAGGACCACGTTTCCACAGTTCAGTAAAGGGACCTTTGACCTCAAGGCCACTGATGGGAATTCTAGGTGTAGAAGAGGCCGAGGTGAAGAGGTGAGGGTCGGGTGGGAACGAAGGCCCTGGGAGGGGAAGCGAGGACGGAGGAGGGCTCTGTTCCAGGACTTCCACGTGGCGAGCTTGCCAGGTGTGGACCTCTCGCTTAGTGAGATGTTACCTTCAGCTCGAGTCTAACCTCTTTTACTCCTTGGACATCTTAGCCTCTCCCCTCAGTCTCTGCCACCACCGTCTGTCTGGGACCAGCCCCTCCACTGTTTTGCTGTGGAGCCTTCCCGCAGCCTGTGCCACCCATCACTGTCCGGGTTGTACTTTTCAGTATACTTTCTACTTTGCGGTGCAGGGGGTTGAGTGCGGGGCCTCATGCGTGCGAGGTGAGTGAGTCACACCCCAGGGCAGCCCTCCGTGTCAGAAATGAAAGTCTCATTGTTCTGTGTTCTTTATTTTTGTTGAGTCACCATTATGATAAACGTCCTTTATCATAAAAGTTTACCTTTAATTAGCAGTACTGCATGTGCCCTCCACTTTTAATTAGAAATAAACTTTAGAAATACAGGGTTATGCAGTTGGGTCTGGACTCAGTACCTTCACCATTCTTTGATCTAATAAAACATTCTCTAGATTTCTGTCGTGTGACTCATTCCCTAGTAAGATCATGCATTTTCAAAAAGCACACGAAAGGATCGCTAGTGTGACTGGAGCCAGTTATGTCTTAGTTGCTATTATATATCTTTTGATGTTTGGATAATGAAGTCACCCTCCCGTCCCTTCCAAAGCGTCATTTATAATAGTTTAATTGCTAGAAATCGTTCCAAGAGAAAATATGGTGAAGCGTTGTAACTCAGTTTTCCTAAAAACCATAAAATATCTTTACACAACTATAATCCCAGGATTTGGGAAGCTGAGACAAAGAAGATCATAAGTTTGAGGCCAGTTTCAGCAACTTTGTGAGACTCTCCGTTTCAAGAAATAAAAAGGAGCTGGGTGTCGTGGCGCATGCCTCTAATCCCAGGACTTGGGAAGTGGAGACAGGAGGATTGCAGGTTCGAAGCCAGCCTCAGCAACTTAGCCAGACCCTGTTTCCAAATAAAAAATAAGGCTAGGGGTGTAGCCCAGAGGTAGAATGCCCCTGGGTTCAACCCCCAGTACCACAGATAAATCGGGCCAAGGGGTGTGGCTCAGTAGAATGCTCCTGGGTTCAATCCCCGGCACTACAGAAAAGTAGCACAGAATACATCTTCTGTGGTCACGTTGCATGCGTGAGGCCTTGGTATAGCACTGTTCCACTGTCGTGGGGCCTCTGCCATTAAGAACACGTGGGGCACGGTTCAGATGTGTGGCAGATTGGGCAGCCTGACATGCACAGCGCCTGAGGAGCATCTGTTTGAACATGTGTTCCCCCTGCTGCCAGAGTCACCATCCTCCTGTTCTTTCTCCTTTACCTTTGACGAGCAGCATGGTGCTTCTCCCTGTTACTCCGCTGAGTATCAAGCGAGGGCTGTGGTCGATAGGGGCCCTCTCAGTGTTAGAGGAAGGCACTGAAAACGTGTCCGGGTGGTGTGGGAGCAGGCCCGGGTCAAACCGGCGTGCTGCATTACTGTGGTGTTGCTTTCTTGCTGGTGACCCTGACTTGTCCGTCTCTTTCTGCCCCCAGGACCATGGAAACGACCAGCTTCGATCTCCTGCTCAAGACAGATGACGACTGTTACATAGACTTAGAAGCTGTATTTGAAAGAATTGCCCAAAAGAAGCTGGATGGGCCTAATTTCTGGTGGGGAAAGTAAGTGAAACCTGGTTAGCCACTGGCATTCACACACTGATCCAATGTGGCTAATTTAGAATGAAATATGAAAGTCATTTTTTTCTACAAGAAAGATGGTTGTGATATGAAATTCCCTGTTAGACTCCTGGGTTGCTATATTCTTACTCTACAATTAGAGTGGACAAAATCTTTAGTGAAAAACCTCAGGCTAACACACCGTGGAGAAGGAGATGTGGCTTCTGTCCTCCTGCCTTAGAATAGTGCTGAGGTACGTTATGTTGGAATAAACACGAGACAGATCTCTGAGGCCATCTTGTGTGTTGCTTCAGGAATACTGTACAGGATTAGTGATTTGCTGGAGGGTTTTGTTTTTGTTTTATATACAGTAGAACATGTTACTTTCCATTAAGAAACTTTAAGAACTTGGGCTGGATGTGGTGGCTCATGCCTATAATCCCTATACTTGGGAGGCTGAGACGAGGATTGCTGGTCTCCGGCCTGCCTCAGCAACTTAGTGGGGCCCTCCACAACCTAATGAGATCTTGTTTTGAAATAAAAAATAAAGTAGGGCTGGGGATCTAGCTCAGAGGTAGAATGCCCCTGGGTTGAATCCCAAGTACCACCATGTCAGGTGTAGTGGTGCACATTTGTAATCCCAGTACTCGGGAGGTTGAGACAGGAGAAAACCCTGTTTCACAATAAAAAATAAAATAGGGCTGGGGTGTAGCTCAGAGGTAGACTGTCCCTGGGTTCAATCCCCAGTACCACAAAAAAAAAAAAAGGAAAGAAAAAAAGAATTTTCCTAACTCAAGCTCATTCCTTTGTGGTGATAATGAAGGAATCAAGTCTGATGGTGGGGTATGTGTCAGAACATAAACCGCATTTTTTTTTTTTTTTTGCGGTACTGGGGATTGAACTCAGGGGCATTCTACCTCCGAGCTACACCCCCAGCCCTATTTTTTATTCTTTATTTTGAAACCTAGTCTTACTAAGTTGCGGAGTGCCTCACTAGGTAGCTGAGGCTGGCCTCGAACCCGGATCCTCTGGTCTCAGCCTCCCGAACGCTGGGATTACAAGCGTGCGCCACCACGCCCGGCTGAGAAACCGAATTTTTTAAAATCTCAGTTTTAGGTTGAACTGGGCAGTGGACCGAACCGGCAAGTGGCAGGAACTAGAGTACCCAAGCCCCGCCTACCCTGCCTTCGCCTGCGGGTCAGGGTATGTGATCTCCAGGGACATTGTCGACTGGCTGGCGAGCAACTCGGGGAGACTAAAGACCTACCAGGTAACCGAGGCTTTCTTACCTACGGTGACTTGGCAGCCCCAGGGTCACCCAGCCCAGCCGTCCATCCCTGAAGCGGAGCCCGCTGGCCGTGGGGAAAAGCTTGCTAGTCTTCCTGTAGGGAAGTCCCCCTAGGGTTAGAGACACCCCCTATTACCTCTCGAATCCTGGCTGTAAATTCTGTTCCTAAGCATTGTTTGAACCTACAAGGAGAGTCTGTGGAGGAATATAAAGATCTCTGTTCCTAAGAAGGAAACGTAAAGGAAGGCCGGCTTTCTGCTGGCTCCTGGAGCCCTGTGCTCTCATGCTAGTGCTGGGTTGGAGGCGCGGGAGAGCCGGCTTTCTGCTGCCTTCCCGCACAGCAGCCATCAGCGCTGATCCACATTGACCTTACACACAAAGGAACAGCAAAGCGGAGACTGCAGAGTGACTGATCTGGGAGTGGGAGTGGCAGTGTTTACAGATAACCTTTAGGCTTTGGCCTTTGACCTTCGCGCCTGTGCAGGGTGAAGACGTAAGCATGGGCATTTGGATGGCAGCCATAGGACCTAAACGACACCAGGTAAGCACGCCTGCCGGTGCTGACCCAGGCGCTCCTCCTCTGGGCAGGCTGGGACAGACTCTGGCCGTTGACCAGTTTCCCGTCCGGGGAGGCAGTGGCCTTTAAAAGCTGGAGGATCTGCAGGTGCCGAGGCCCCTGCTGAGTCCAGCTCTTTCTCTGAGTCTGTTTATTCTTCACTACCAGAGTTGAGCCATGCTTTTAAAAGATTTTTAATTTTATCCGGTATCCGTTCTTCTCTTTTTTTTTTTTTCCGGTACTGGGGATTGAACTCAGGGGCATTCTACCTCCGAGCTACACCCCCAGCCCTATTTTTTTATTCTTTATTTTGAAACCGGGTCTCACTAAGTTGCGGAGTGCCTCACTGAGTAGCTGAGGCTGGCTGCGAACCCGGATCCTCCGGTCTCAGCCTCCCGAATGCTGGGATTACAAGCGTGCGCCACCACGCCCGGCTTCCGTTCTTCTCTTAATTCAGTAAGTTCCCCTGTGTGTGTATCCTGCCGTTCTGCTGTAAATGGAAGCCAGTTACTGGAGCTGAGGAGTCCAGTGGTGAAGAGTGTGGGCTGGAGTTTGAATCCCTCCCATTTATCTGACTGCCAGATCACCGGCTTTCTTTGGTTTAGTTTCTCATTTATAAAGGGAATAATTCCTACTTGCCAGGTTTCTTGTGATACTTAAATGAGGTATTTGTAAAACTTGGTGCAGTCCCCGGAATATTACAAGATTACAAGCGTTTCTTCAGAGTGGTTGCAGTTAGGAATACTACTGCATAAGAACCGTTTTTCTAAAAGCAAGTAGGACACTTGGCATCTGTGGCTTCCAGACTTTTTCTTTATAAAATTTTATTTGTTAATCCTCTTTTTCTTGGTATTGGGGATTAAACCCAAGGACGTTCTACCTCTAAGTGATACCCACAGCCCTTTTAATTTTTTGTAAAACAGGGTCTCACTAAGTTCTGAGGCTGGCCTTGAACCTGTGATCCTCCTGTCTCAGCCTCTCAAGTCCTGGGATTACAGGCGTCTACCACTGCACTGGCTCCATTTGCTCTTGCAGTGCACACCCTGCATTGTTTCTGTATCACGCAGCCACGGGACCACAGGCCTGATGCTCTCCAGGAATCGGGAGGCACCAATCCCAAGCCTCAGAGTTGGTTCCCGTGTGGAGCTGTCGTTGGAACTCGCAGAAGCGTCCTGTGTGCGTGTTGTCTCCCACGGTGGCTTCACAGCTTCCGCTCAGCTTGCTCTGTTTCTCACCAGGACAGCCTGTGGCTGTGTGAGAAGACCTGCGAGGCGGGCATGCTGTCTTCGCCCCAGTACTCCCCGCAGGAGCTGGCAGAGCTGTGGGCGCTGAAGGAAGCGTGTGGCGACCCGTGCCGGTGTGAACGGCGACCACAGTGACCAGGGCAGGTGGACGGCCCTCCTGTGCGGGTCCCAGGCGGGCCCAGGGAGGCAGGAAGTACACGGTCTTCCAGGAGCTGCTCGGCAGGCACGTTCACCTGCGCCCAGTGCGGTATTTCCTAACGTTTGCACAAATTTCCTTTTTGAAAAATCAATGGATACTGTAGCATAAGAAACGTTTTTATTTATCTATTGGAAGATTTTAAAAATGCCAAATTGTTTTATAAAAAGAGAAATATTACTAAATGTTCACGCATTGTTGCTAATTAGCAGTTCATTATCATTTTGGGTTAAAACCTGGCCTACTTCAGAAATTCCACATAGTAACTCAGAGTTTGAATTTCAGCCTGGAATAGCTCTGTATAACTTAGGACAACTACAGGCCAAAATGAACTCAGAAAAGTGCTGTGTGGCCACTTCTGTGAGCAGTGGTCACTCATACCAAAGCTTGGAGTTTCAGGAAATATGTCAGATTTTGTGGCTCTCTCAATGAAGTGGGCAACTTGCCCTTGAAAAGGAACCAATAGAATTCTCAGTTGTGGACCTTGGCTTAAAGATGTCTGTTATTTGGCGGACTAATAATATACAAGTTTTCTTCTGCCATTTAACGTAAGTCCTGAAGATCACAGTTTCGTACTCCTATTAAACACTAGATTTTTGAGAACATGAATAAAAGAAAATACCTCTCAGGGTTCTGGTGCCACAGGGAAGGATATTTCTAAATCACTGACACTCTGAAAGAATTAATTTTGCTTTCCTCCTCCAATTGCCAATGTTCGCCTAGTACCAGTCAATCTGAATCAGAGTTGGCAATCTTCTGTGGAAAGTACGCTCAGGTTAGGCCTAACTGTGGGGAGAAGCTTAGGCGGGGTTTTTAAGTACTCTAAAGACAGTGCACCCGTGAGAAGGTAGCACGTATGTTGCGCATCGTAGAGGCTGTGTCTCCTTACACGTAGGGGACATGTCCCCAAATGACCCACCAAACCAGCGCAGCCACTTGTTAAAGTAGTAGCAGCAATAGAGAATTCCATTAAAACTAGCCTTGGACAGATATTAACTATATCCCGATTTTATTAGACTAGCTAGTTTCTATTTAATATTTAAATCTTCACATAAGAAGTAAGAATCAGAAAATTATTAGTAGTCAAAGCTTTTATTATTGCTATTATATACAAGCCTAGAAATGGTTTCTTCCCAACAAAAAAAATAAACATCCTGTGTTATGCTTAGGGCAAGTTGTTTGACCTCATTCTCTTCTGACATTAGAATTGTTCCAGCAAGTCATTCTTTCTGGAGAACCCCAGTCATGATAAAGTCTCTAGTCTCTATAAATTCGATTAATTGGTTGTCACCATCGCACTAGTAGACAGTCTCCATTTTCCATGGAATAGAACGCTAACGGCTGCAGGTCATTTTTTAGTTCAACTTCTGCGCCCGGCATCTACAAGTAAAAGAAAGGTAGGGAGTGGTTAGGGCAGTTCCACATCCAGTGGAACAGATACCTGTCTCCATGTGGAATCACAGCGTTATAGAGAGACAGTCTTACCGTGTCTTACCGTGGGGAGCTGAGCTTGGCTTTGAATTTAGGGGCAACTTACTTTGGGACTTTCATAGGACAACAGGAATTCTGACACGGGAACTTTGAGAAGACGTGACAACAACGCTTTCACCTTCTGAAGTGTCATGGAACCTGTCAAAGAAAAGAGAGATTGTCAGTTGTCTCAAAGGACGGCTGCCTAGACACCCGGGCCATGTGACAGAGCGCCTGGAGCTGGTCACTGTCTGTAGTATCAGTTCACCCAAGCAGATGAGTAGGAGAGTTCCAGTCTTTCCACCTCTCACCGAGTCCCTTGGGAGACTGGGAAAGAAAGCCAGAGTTTGACTCAAGTGCCCCTGACCATGAGTTTTCACACCGGTTCAGTAGCGTCCCACATTCTTCCTTAATCTGATAAACCAGAAATAATATTCTCAGCCCAGCAGAAGAGGGAGGAGGGAAATGATTAGGTTTTTGTATGCCTTTATGATAATCTCTTCATCAGTTCCTGAAGGAACCCTGGAGTGGGCTCAGGTGCCTCAGCACAAAGCGATGGGCAGGGCCTCCCCTCGCTGCCCTGCTGGGACCATCACGTGCCTGCGTGACGCACACACTAGTGACCGCCAGGCGTGGGAATGTCGCTTGAATGAGCGAATGCTGTGGTCTGTGCAGAACACACTAGGAGCTTCTTTCCAAAGACAGGTCGCGGTAAACAGTGGATATTTTGATTATGAAAATGATAGTTTCTTTGAAGCTTTAGCTGGAGGTACAGCAATAGTGTGGTTTTCCCACAAATATCATAATGTAGTCAAATATTTTTCTATCAAGAATCATTTTTGTAAAAGCTGTGTGTTTTTATGCAACTTGTGATAATAAATGTGATCTTTATTTTAGAATAAAACCGGCCTTTTCTTGTTTGTGTATTAGATATAGATAACTAAAAATTTTAAATTATAGTTTGCTTTGGGTGGTGTGAATATGATAATCTAATCCTTTCAAAAGACTTGGTTGAGCCGTGCATGGTGGTGCACATTTGTAATCCTAGTACTTGGGAGGCTGAGACAGGAGGATCACAGGTTTGAGGACAGCCTCAGCAAGTAGTGAGACTCTCATCAACCTAGTGAGATCATATAAAATAGGGCTAGGAGTATAGCTCAGAGGTTGAATGGATTCAATCCCCAGTACCAAAGAGAAAAAAGACTTGGTTGGACTGGTTTCATTGTTGGAGAGGGTGGTTGTGAGGGATTGTTTCCTACACACCAGTGGTAAAGGATAAATTCCTAATCCTTGCCAGAAACAAAGTTTGGTTATAAAACAATTTTAGGAAGAAGTTTGCCTACTTGCACTAAGTCTATAGAATAATGTGGTATTTTTAATATGGTGACATACTGTCTCTTTGTCTTTTTCTTTCCTATAACCAATATTAAAAATTGGATGTATAGCCGGGCGTGGTGGCGCACGCTTGTAATCCCAGCATTCAGGAGGCTGAGACCGGAGGATCCGGGTTCGTGGCCAGCCTCAGCTACCTAGTGAGGCACTCCGCAACTTAGTGAGACTCGGTTTCAAAGTAAAGAATAAAAAATGGGGCTGGGGGTATAGCTCGGAGGTAGAATGCCCCTGAGTTCAATCCCCAGTACCGCAAAAAAAAAAAAAAAAAAAAAAAAAAATTGGATGTATAGTTAGGTGTAGTGGCACATGCTTGTAATCCCACTGATCCTGGAGGCTGAGGCAGGTGGATCGCAAGTTGGAGGACAGCTTGGCCAACTTAGCAAGACCCTGTCTCAAAATAAAAAGGGCAGAGGAAGTAGCTCAGTGGTAGAGCACCCCTGGGTTCAATCCCAATACCGAAAAACAAAACAACACAAACACAACAAAAACTAGGATGGTACAATTCCAGGCCTTTGTCCTATGCTCATATGAGATGTATGGGCTGGTGTTTTTGTTTTTCTTGGCAGTACTGGGGATTGAACCCAGGGGTGTTCTACCGCTGAGCTACACCCCCAGCCCTGTTTTATTTTTTATTTTGAAATGGTCTCACAAAGCTGCTAAGGCTCCCCTCAACCCTTCGATCCTCCCATCTCAGCCTCGCAAGTACTGGGATTATAGGCATGCACCACCACGCCTGGATAAGGATGTGTAAGTTTTGTAATATATATTGGTCTTTTCCTCTAGACATGTCCTATCCAAATTGGTAGCCACGTGTGGCTATGGAGCTACCTATATGTGGCTGGCAAGATTAAGGAACTGAATTTGTATTTAACTTTATTTCGATGAGTTCAAATTTACATAGCCCCAGGAGACCAGTGGCAGCTGTCCTGGGCAGCACAGCGCTAGACCTCCCTCCTCCTCGGTGATGCCCGGCAGTGCATTAGTCAGGGATTGACAGCATGGGGCACAGGAATTAATAGGAAGAGCCCTTGTAACCTGGTGGTTTACTGCTGAGTTTACAGCATGCATGACAGATTGAACAGTTTAAAGCAGTAATTATCACACATCATTTCTATGGGTAATTCTAATCTCCACTGGTTCCACACAAAGATTACTAGAAGCAGCGGATGAACATGGCCGCGATCTCAGAGCGGGTGATGGAATCTGGAAGACCTGGGACGCCAGGCAGGCGCATGGTGCGGAAGAGAAGGGAGTGGCCTGGGCCACACTTGCACACGGGCCCAGGCTGCAGCCTCTGACTCACCAGGACATCCTCGAGTATGTGACAGTAGCAAAATGACATGTCCCGAGAATAGAAATTGGACTGCTAGCAAATAAAAATGGAGAAGTAGTGGTACTTAACACTAAATGAATGGCTGCCAATCAGAAAGGTACTTCTTTGGACATAACCCGGACCTTCCATAAGCAAGACTGGGATACACTTGTTTTTATCTGATGGACACTAATTTAAAAATCAATGTGAATTTACTGCACTGCCAGGCGAACAAGGAACCACTAGTTCATTGGAGTCGTTTAAACCATACGGATTTCATTTCTTCTTCCAAGTACTCACCGCTCTTGATTTCATTTTTGTACTTTAACATTTAGCTATGAATCGAGTTAATCTTGAGAATTCAAGGTATCATGGCATATTGAAAGTTTAAGATAGCCGGGCGTGGTGGTGCACGCTTGTAATCCCAGCATTTGGGAGGCTGAGACGAGGATCTGGGTTCACAGCCAGCCTCAGCTACCTAGTATGGCATTCCACAACTTAGTGAGACCCTGTTTCAAAATAAAGAATAAAAAATAGGGCTGGGGGTATAGCTCGGAGGTAGAATGCCCCTAACTTCAATCCCCAGTACTGCAAAATAAATAAATAAATAAATAAATAAATAATAAAGTTTAAGGTAAGTTATGTTGATCTAATTTGTTGACACAAAAGTTTTTTCTGAATAAAACTAATTCAGTTCCAGAAGCACAAATTTCTTTTTTGTGTGTGTGTGGTATTAAGGATTGAACCCAGGAGCACTTTATCACTGAGCCACATCTTTTCTTGGTCCCAGGGGCATTCTACCTCTGAGCAATACTACCAGCCCTGTTTTATTTTTTATTTTGAAACGGTCTCACTAAGTTGCTGAAGCTGTCCTCAAACCTGTGATCTTCCCGTCTCAGCCTCCCAAGTACTGAGATTACAAGCATGTACTACCACGCCTGGCTCTCCAACCCTTATTTTATTTTGAGGTAAGGCCTCGCCTAAGTTGCCCAGCCTGGCCTCACACTTGCAGTCCTGCCTCAGCCTCCTGAGTGGGTGGGATTATAGGCATGCCATTATGTCTGACCACAGATGTTTTTCCAAAAAGTTCTACCGTTTTTTTCAAAGAAAACCTGTGTTCGCTCAGTGAGCACCTGAGGATGCTTCTGTGGGGGCCTGACTAGTGAACAGAATGGAAACAATGTGGGAAGTCACAGATGTGCCAGGTTCTCACCACTCGGTCACCTCTGCTATGTCTCCTCTCCTACGAAGGGAGACAGGACAGACCCCGGAGTGCAGGCAGCGCCTCCGAGAGATAATCAGAACCGTGCTCGGGGGGCCCGGGGAAGAGGCTAAGCCCCCCGAGCCCTCACTCCTTGGTTAGAAATGTCTCTGCTTTAATAAAACTGCCTCCCAGATAGGCTGATAACGCTGAGAGACCTGAACCTTGGGGGCGGGTAAGGAGGGATACTAGCACGAGTCACTGTATTTCAGAACACAAGAGACTCAAGCCTGTGTAAGCTGTGCCAGCCACTCCACATAGGAATGAAATGTCTCAGCAGCTCACACCCAGGCCAGTGATTCACAGCTCCGTAAGGAAGGACGTTTGTTCTTCTTACCTGGCAGTTGTTTCTCGAAGACCTTCTGTTCAAGTTCATTTGGACATTTTATTTTCAGTGCTTCAAAGAAAAAGGGGGAAAAATTAGTGGATATCTACTGTAGTAGGGATTTAAAGCAGGGCTGGGGTGCAGCCCAGTGACAGACTGCATGTTTAGCGTGTGCAGGGCCCTCGCTTCAGGCCCCAGCAGCAGGAAATAAAACATGCAAGTTAAAAGGGAGTGCCAAGTGATACATCTGTTTAGTACAACTTAGCTCAACCCTAATAAAGAAGTGTAGCCGGGTGTGGTGGTACATGCTTGTAATCCCAGTACTTGGGAGGTTGAGACAGGAGGATTGCATGTTTGTGGCTAGCCTCAGCTACTTAGTGAGGTCCTCTGCAACTTACTGAGACCTTGTTTCCAAATAAAGAAAAAAATAGGGCTGAGTGTGTGGTAGAATGCCTCTATATCCAATCCCAGTATCAAAAAAAAAAAAAGAAATGTGATTTTTTTTTTTTTTTTTTTTTTGTACAAGGGATTGAAGTCAGGGGCATTCTACCTCCAAGCTACATGCCCAGCCCTATTTTTTATTCTTTATTTTGAACAGGGTCTCACTAAAGTAGCTGAGGCCAAGCGTGCGCCACCATGCCAGCTTTAATTTTTATTTTTTGTGGTACTAGAGGTTGAACCTTTTGCCTTCAAGCTACACCCCCAGTCCAATTTTATTTCTTATTTGGAAACCGGGTCTTGCTAGGTTGATAAGAGTCTCACTACTAGCTAAGGCTATCCTCGAACCTGTAATCCTCCTGTCTCAGCCTCCCAAGTATTGGGATTACAGGTGTGTGCCTTTTTGTTTTGAAACAGGATCTTGCTAAGTTGCTGAGGCTGTCCTTGAACCTGCAATCCTCCTCTTTCAGCTTTCCAAGTACTGGGAATGGTGGCACACCATTCCCAGCAAGAAATGGGTTTTAATGGTATTAATTTCTGATGGCAATACTTCCATGAAGTATTTCTATCAAGAAAACCAGCTGGACCAGCATTTTCCTGCTCTCCACCCCCGCCCCCGCCCCCAGCACTCCTTCCTTGACAATTTAGCTGGGTTTTTAAAAGTAAGATGTGACCAATTTTAAAATCATCATGTAGTTCACTATTCCAATGCCTGCCACAGTTACAACACCATTAAGTCTAAAGCATGGGGGTAGACAGAATGTTCAGTGTAAGAATTCAGATGTTTGGGGATTCATTTCATTAAGGCTCAAGGCACTTAGGTTGTTTCCTTAAGAGAAGCACACTTAATCCCTCTCAGGTTATCACTATCTGCTTACAGTGTCAATAAGCTATGTGTAAATTTGGGATTCTTACTTAGTAGCTGATTTTTTAGCATAAATTGTTTTACTTGGAATTCTTCGTCTTCAGGTGCACCATATGCTGTTCAAGGAGAAATAAGAAGCAGTAAATGATAAAGACCACTGTGAGATGAATGTATATATATATTAATGTATATAAACAAATTGTGTAAGTCGGTGTCAACAGTCTTTTCCTTTTCCGGGAGGAGCCTGGCAGCAGCTGGTCTACTAACCTCAGGCCAGCTTCCTTTAGTCGGTGGTTTTGGGTTTTTTGCCACTACCCAGGGTGGACCCCTCGGTCGCTCCTGCACTACAGTGTTCCAGGAGGGCTGGCAGTGTCCTGACTCAAACCAGCAAGATCAACCTGCCCTCACCCTGGAAACAGTCCTCTTTCTTTCAGGTTGTCCAGAGAGAAACGTGGTACTATTTGGGACACAAGTCACACCTTCAACCAGTGCAGCCGGGGTGCTCAGCACCACCATGGCAGACCAGCTCTTCTGCCTGGAAACGCAGCACGGGAGCCCTTAAAACACCGGAGAGGCATTCCAAGACCCCGGTGGACGCTCGAGTCTGCAGACAGTACCCTGCAGATGCTTTTTCCTAGCCACATATCCCTGCGATAAACCACCTACAAATTAAGCATAGGAGATTAGTAACAACTATACGACAACTATAATGATTCTAACAATATACTATAATTAAAGTTACAAACATGTGCTCTTTCTCTGAAAATAATCTGACTTTACTGTCACCTTTTCAACATTTTACAGCCTCTGTCTGGCAAATCTCAATTGTCAGCCTGACTCTTGGGCTTTGGGGATGTTTTCAAATACAGAAGATCACAAGCACTATGAGACGGGGCCAGGCGCAGGTGACAGTGGGACTAAGTGGCTAAGAGGCAGGTGGCATTTAAACAGCCTGGATACGCTGGACAAAGGACTCACGTCCTGGGCAGGACGGGACGGGATTTTGTCACGTTCCACAGGACAGTATTTTAATTTTCTGGTTTTTGTTGTTGTTTTGCGGTACTGGGGATTGAACTCAGGGGCATTTTACCTCTGAGCTACACCCCCAGCCCTATTTTTTTATTCTTTATTTTGAAACAGGGTCTCATTAAGTTGCAGATGGCCTCACTAGGTAGCTGAGGCTGACCTCGAACTCGGATCCTCTGGTCTCAGCCTCCCAAATGCTGGGATTACAAGCGTGTGCCACCACGCCTGGCTGTAATTTTCTGTTTAATATTTTTGGCCTGAGGTTACAGGAGATAACTGGAACTGCAGATAAAGGGGAGACTATTACACTTTTCTCCTGCTCTAGGGCGACAGAATTCCTCTCCATACACCCAGACATCTGCCTCTGTCTTCCGGCCTTCCTAGCAATGAAATGCTGAACCATACCTGGCTGCTTTGCAGCCTTGCCCTCCCCACCGCCAAGTGATTTAGCATTCACCTAGAGTGCCCAGGAAATTGGGCCAGCTAATGGAGTAATTTGAAAGCAATTCCCATAGGTAGCTTTTCCTCCTCAAAGATAATGTTCCAGCCTGAAGCGTGTATGCAGTCAGCGTCTCGCATTAGGAGAGATATAAAAGGAAAATCACATAAAAGTGAAATGTGGAATAATAATGAAGTAAAAAAAATAAAATAACGGAAAGTACATTAGAGACAAAGACACATAAAGCCGCAGCTTGAAAGGCTGAGGACCCGGGCTGGAGAGTGGAAGGGACGGCCACTCGCGCTCAGTGCCAGGCTCCACACAGCCAGCCCTGAGGACTTGGCACACCACGCCGCACAATTACCCAGGGGGCTTTAGGAACGCCCCGTGCCTCTGAGATGAGCGGACAGCCTCCTGCCCCACCCGAGGTGGAGAAGCGCCCACCACCTGAAATCTATTGTCCCTGGTGAACACAGACAGATTGTTTTCCCCTTCCTGAAGGCCAGACTCTCCTTCGGGAAGCTCAGCCTGGGTCTCCCCGGGCCCCTCCTGCAGAGAGACTCTGCTGATCCACCTTGTCTGCTTTCAGCTTGCCCACGTGGCCCCAGGAAAGGACCTACCACTCTGGGAGGGAGAAAAGCAGAAACAGCTGCCCCAGGGCCCCGCCCACCCCACCCGCCACAGGAAAGGCCCTGTTTACAAGGACGTACTGCGGCAGAGGAGCTGGTAGCGAGGGTGGGCTGCGAGAAATTCTGCATTTGGCCTGTCTTTGTCTGGATCCTGATGTCCCCCAGCCTTTTTCCACTCATTTCCGAAAAGTTTCCGATAATCAAGCTCAGCTCCGAACCGTTCCTTTGGAAGAATCTACGTTCGTGGGAAATGAAAGTGAGTCTAAAAGCATTGTTCTAACAAGTCTGTTGTTTTAGTACCCTGTCCTTCCTCGACTGCCCATGCATGGAGGATCAACAAATTAAAAGGGACGAGATGATAATACTTTTCAGAGTCCAGCATGGTGGTGCATGCTTGTAATCCCAGTACTTGGGAAGCTGAGATAGCAGGAGATTCAAGGCCAGCTGCAACCACTTATCGAGGCTATCAACAACTTAGTGAGCCCCGATTCAAAATAAAAACTAAGAGTTGGGCTGGGGGTGTGGCCCAGGAGTTGGAGGCCAGTGCTCACCTCACATCTGTTCAAAGTCTTCAGCTGACCGATTTTGGCAATGATGAGCTGCCGAGTGGTCTCTGCTTCCTCTGTTCCTTCAGTTAGGGGGTTCCTTAGGCAGGACAAAGTGTGCAGGCTCTTGAGTTTATCGAGCTCGTTCATAAAGGACCACTGAAACCCAAAGGAAATGATGAAGAGTGAAGAGGAACATTTTTCAGGCTACTTTATCTTTTCTTCTTTTTTTTGCGGTACTGAGGATGGAACCCAGGGGCATTCTATCTCTGAGCCATACGCCCAGCCCTATTTCGTTTTTTTTTTTTTTTTTTTCGGTACTGGGGATTGAACTCAGAGGCATTCTACCTCCGAGCTACACCCCCAGCCCAATTTTTTTTTTATTCTATAGTTTGAGACCAGGTCTCGCTAAGTTGCGGAGTGCCTCACTAGGTAGCTGAGGCTGGTCTCGAACCCGGATCCTCTGGTCTCAGCCTCCCGAATGCTGGGATTACAAGCGTGCGCCACCACGCCCGGCCCTATTTCTTATTCTTTATTTTGAAACAGGGTCTCACTAAGTTGCAGAGGGCCTCACTAAGTAGCTGAGGCTGGCCGAGAACCTGTGATCCTCCTGTCTCAGCCTCACAAGTACTGGGATTACAGGTGTGCGTCACCACGCCCAGTTTCAGGCTACTTTTTCAGATTACTTGAACTAGCAACAGAAAAGTCAAAGTCCCCAGTTCTGCGTAATCTGAGGTAGGGACTAGGCAGCTCACTGAGCCCTTGTTAGGAAGAGTACGCACACACGCCACAACTGTGCTGACTCAAACAGCGGTCACCCATTCGTGTGTGGCAAACTAACTTCTTCCTTAGTCCTTTACTTTGTATGAGCTTAATTCCAAGGAAGTATTTCTCTTTTTATTTAAAATATGTTTAATAAGCTAGGCACGGTGATACTTGCCTGTAATCCCAGTATTTGGGAGGCTGACGCAGGAGAATCATAGGTTTGAGGCTAGCTTCAGCAATTATGCGAGACCCCCAGTAACTTAGTGAGACCTTGTTTCAAAATAAAAAAATAGAATAGGGCTAGAGGTATACCTTAGAGGTAGAATACCCCTGGGCCCAACCTCCAGTACCTCCCCCGCAAAAAAAAAAAAAAACACCCAAAACCTGCTTTTAATAGAAGAAACCTACACCGTGCTCACGCGAGTGGAAACAAGCTCTCGTGTTCCGTGGGCGCTGTGAAGCAGCTCTTACCTGTGAAATCTGATTGTCATTTACTACAAGGTACTGTAAGGCTGGGAACATTGACGTCTTGCACCCTAGGAAGAGGAGCATTAACTCACACAGTGGAAGTGAAAGGAGACAGCTAAAGAACGGGGGAGGGCTTTATTCATCTTACACACCAATTCCAGCATCCGGAAAATGTATAGAAGAAAGTCCAGTGTCAGAAAGGATTAATTGTTCTAATCTGAAATTTAAAATGTGAGGCTAGATTATACAGAACAATATAAAATGCTATGAGCTATCCACCACACTAGGTTTGCAGTATTTCCCTCTATCCTGGGTTTCCAACCCATGTAAAATGCATAGAGACCAGAGTCCAATTCAGGGTGTGGGAAAGGGCTCGTGGTCTAGTGACCCAGGAGTTCTCTAAGGCTCTGGGGCACCAGCTGTGGTCAGATGCTCAGAGCGTGTCAAGAAAGGAACTCAGTCTCACTTCCCCAAGTTCAATAAATGAAGACTTGGTGTTATAACAAAAGTCATATTATCGATTCTTCAAATGATCTAGTACAGCCGGGCATGGTGGCGCACACTTGTAATCCCAGCATTTGGGAGGCTGAGACCGGAGGATCTGGGTTCGTGGCCAGCCTCAGCTACCTAGTGAGGCATTGTGCAACTTAGTGAGACCCTGTTTCAAAATAGAGAATAAAAAATAGGGCTGGGGCTATAGCTCGGAGGTAGAATGCCCCTGAGGTCAATCCCCAGTACCGCAAAAAAAAAAAAAAAAAAAAAAGATCTAGTACACAGTCCACATTGTACCTAGTTCACAAGTAAATTCTCCAAATGAATACACATAATTCTCCAAAGGGAACTGTTCAACTTAGGAATTTTATCATCATTATCATATTTCCAGTGAGAAAGTACCTATAGCATAGGAAAATTCATTCACTAAGAATTTGCTAGGCATTCTTAGGAGCAAATTACCTGGGCAGATATGCTATCAGGAACAGCTGGCTTTCATCAATTAAGGGATTAGAGGAAAGGTTTAGTAACTTGACCGTCTGGAGAACAGCAGTTGGTCTGTAGAAGAATAAAATTTTTTCAGTATGAATTCATCTCTTAATTGCTTTCAAGGATATGGCCTTAAAATACTGCCATGGTGTCAGGGAGGCGGTGGGCCTGCTTGTAAAGAGCGACTGAAGGATCTGTGCTGAAGGGAGGGGGCGCTCCTGGCTGGACAGGTGTCAGCAGCCTGTGACACTGCCACAGACCTGCAGCTTGTGGCCGACGAGGGGGCGCTGGGTAATGGGGATAGCAATCTCTGTACTACTTCTTGTAACTGTGTGTGAATCTACAGTGACCTCAAAATAAAAACTTTAATTAGAAAAATACCTGCAGTTGCCAGGCGTGGTGGCGCACGCTTGTAATCCCAGTATTTGGGAGGCTGAGACAGGAGGATTGCAGGTTTGCAGCCAGCCTCAGCTACTTAGTGAGGCCCTCTGCAACTTAGACCTGGTTTCAAAATAAAGAATAAAAAAAATAGGGTGGGGGGGGGTAGCTTATAGGTAGAATGCCCCTGGGTTCAACCCCTAGTACTGCAAAAAAAAAAAAAAGAAAGAAAAATATCTGCATTTGGCTGTTTCTAAATTAAAGTTGATGGGTATGGTGGCATATGCCTATAATCCCAAATCTTGGGAGGCTGAGAAAGGAGGATCGCCAGTTCGAGGCCAGCTCCAGCAACCTAGCAAGACTCTGTTTCAAAACAAAAAAATAAAAAATAAAAAAGGTCTGGAGGTATAGCTCAGAGGTAGAATGCTGCTGGGTTCAATCCCCACTACCACAAATAAATAAATAAATATGTAAATAAATAGATAAAGAAGCACATCTGTAATCCCAGTACTTGGGAGGCTGAGATAGGAGGATCATAGGTTCACAGTCAGCCTCAGCAACTTAGTGAGGTCTTCTACAACTTAGTGAGACCTTGTTTGAAAACAAAAAATAAGCCAGGCATGGTGGCACATGCTTGTAATCCCAATACTTGGGAGGCTGAGACAGGAGAATTGCAGGTTTGAGAACAGCCTCAGCAAGTAGTGAAACTCTCATCAACCTTGAGAGACCCTGTTTTAAAATCAAAACAAAACAGGGCTGGGGCTGTAGCTTGGAGGTAGAATGCCTCTGGGTCCAATCCCCAGAACCACCCCCCCACAACACACACAAAGAAAATAGGGCTGGAGGTGTAGCTCAGAGGTAGGACACTCCTAGGTTCCATCTGCAGCATAATGAATGAATAAATAAATGAAAAATAAATAAAATAGAGCTGGGGGTATAGCTTGAAGGTAGTATGTCCCTGAGTCCAACCCCCAGTACCTCCCAAAAAAATCAAATTAAATATATTTATATACTTATACAAAACTAATAAAATTACAATATTTAATGGGGGTGTCTCCCTGGTGAATTTCCCTCGATTCTAACCAATCAGTGAAGTTTCCGTTGACATTCTAATTTGTGAAGGTGATGTACAGCCAATGTCGGTCACACCCTCCTGTCAGTCCTCCTGCAAGTCCACCTGGCTGTGCCCGAGCCTCTCGCTGCGGGACAAGTGTGTGGCGAGGGCCGTGCTTCCGTCTCCCCGGTCCTTACCTTTCTGAAATGAAGAGGTTGTTGGCGTTCAGGTACAGTTCCTCCAGGACTGGCCACCCCGGGGCACAGCGCAGCACCTATGAGGGAGGCTGATGAGGGCGTGTCTGCCCACGTGCCCACCACCATGGGTGTCCCCCGTGGTTACGAGCTCGTTGACAAAGCGCCTCACAGACGCTGCACACGGGCTGCACGTAGGCCCCGAGCAGCGGGTGAGGGTGACGGGTGAAAACGCCCAGGGCTGCACCGAATCACCCCAGCGCCTACTTCCGGCACTTTGAGCCCAGCAGGTGCATGTCTGCGCCCGGTTTAGGAAAGGCGGTCACAGAGTGGAGCTGGAGATGGTGAGCGGAGGCAAAGCTGGTGAACACTCACTCTCTTTCAGTTCAGGTGCCAATCTGGTGTGTGTAAGAACATACACCGCACCAGGTACAGTGGTGCACACCTGTAATCCCAATACTTGGGAGGCTGAGATAGGAGGATTACAGGTTGGAGGCCAGTGATTAACAATTTAGCAAGACCCAGTTATTTTTCTATGATACTGGGGATGGAACCCAGGGGTATTCTACTTCTGAGCTATACACCCAAGCCCCTGTTTTATTTTATTTTTTATTTTGAAGTAGGGCCTCAACAAGTTGCAAGACCCTATTTTAAAAAAATGAAAAATAAGAGAGGCATGGTAGCACACCCCTATAATCCCAGGACTTGGGAGGCTGAGGCAGGAGAATTGCAGATTTGAGACCAGCTTCAGCAACTCAGTGAGACTTTCAGCAACCTAGCATGACCCTGTTTCAAAAACAAAATTTAAAATAAGGCCGGGGGTATAGCTCAGAGGTAGAACACCCCTGGGTTCAAGCCCCATATCAAACATAAATAAATAAATAGATAGGAAGGGTGATGTAGCTTGGAGGTAAAATACCCCTGAGTTCAATCCTCAATACAACAACAACAACAACAACATAATAATAATAATAATAATAAAATATAATAATGATAATCAGACAAAATGTCTCACCCACCCACTTGGCCTTTACTGCCCTCTCTGCCACTGACTTCCTCAGTGTCCCTCCTGTCCTGAGGCTAAATCTATACCTGGAGTGCCAGGGAGGGGACCAGCCCAAGAGCACAAGTTAGAGGATGACGGGTCCCCACGGAGCTGCCTTGAGGCACTCTGGGGAGGAACAAGGGGGCGGGATGCTCTCTGTGCACTGGGTTTGAAGGTGGAATGTTCCGGGTGTGTCAGGGTAGGGAAGCCTGACACTGTGCCAGGGACCCAGGAGTCCACGTACCAGCCCGGCTATCTAGACAGAGCAGCGGTGCTAAGGGCTGGCGAGCGAGAACCCCTGCAGGGAGGCGAGGAGCCAACAGGATGGCTTTAAAAGCTCATCATGTTTACTGCACAGGCCACAGGGTGCCCGTGCTCGACACGCCACCAGAGCAAACCGCAGGAGCTCAGGGAGAGGCACCGGAGAAGACACGGATTCCCAGACAGAAAATTCTACCCAACTACAATGATTTCTTCATTGCTTTCTGTAAGGCAGCTTCAAGTCTCCTATTATTTGGCTAATGGGATAATTCAAATGAAGCCGCCATTGTACTGCAATTTCCTATTAGAGCAAACATTTGAAACTGCCTCTAACTGTATAATAAACCAAAGAAATATAATTACCTCGGCCCACGTTACTCCTGTCTGATTTAGGACTAAGACCTTCAGTGTAGAGAATGTTGTGGTCGGAGGTGGTGCGCCAGAGGGGAACTCCAGCTTATTCTCACTGGGTGGAAACAGAAGATACGGTTAGCCCGTACTTGGAAGGTTAAGTACTGAGATTGAATCCATGCAAATATTAAGGCGGGCCTGGGAAACCGTGACAGTATTAAAGTAGGTAAAAAACAAACACCAGCATTCGGGAGGCTGAGACCTGAGGATCCGGGTTCACGGCCAGCCTCAGCTACCTAGTGAGGCACTCTGCAACTTAGTGAGACTCAGTTTCAAAATAAAGAATAAAAAGTAGGGCTGGGGGTGTAGCTTGGAGGTAGAATGCCCCTGAGTTCAATCCCCAGTACCGCAAAAAAAAAAAAAAACCAAAAACACACTGGAAAATCCTTATCACAACTGAGCCAAAAATATCCCAATGATTACTCACTCCTAAAGCAATGAAATGCTAGAAGCTTCCAAATAAGCACAGACTGTCACGATCACAGTGCTCCTTCCTGCCTCTCCAACTAAACACCACTCTCCTCAACATTCCGGACTAGCCATCCTCCTCAGGTTCCTGAGAAATCTGAGGATGCACCGGCTCTGTGTCCACCCAACCATCCCCTCCAGCCAGAAAGACAAACACATTCCTTATTCATGGAATGCCTCGCCTGCAAGAATAAATGCAGGCACAGTCAAGCAGGCCAGAATCTGCGTGTAATGTCTATTTGGCCTCCCGCCCCTTCCCACAGAGAGGCTGGCAGGCAGTGGGGAGAGCCCGAGAGGTTTATAGTTGGGAACAGCAAGGAAGCAGGAGTTCATACCTGAGATTAAGAACCTCCAGGTGTGGGATCTCATCAGCAATACGGGTCACTTCGTCCCAGGAGGACAACAGGTTTTTTGACAAATCTACTCTTGTAATATCTAAATGCACATGTTAAGAAGCAGTAATTTAAGCCGGGTGTGGTGGTGCACGCTTGTATTAATCCCAGCCTTTGGGAGGCTGAGACCAGAGGATCTGAGTTCGTGGCCAGCCTCAGCTACTTAGTGAGGCACTCCGCAACTTAGTGAGACCCTGTTTCAAAATAAAGAATAAAAAATAGGGCTGGGTAGGTATAGCTCGGAGGTAGAATGCCCCTGAATTCAATCCTCAGTACCGCAAAAAAAAAAAAAAAGAAATAAAAAAAAAAAGTAATCTCTTCTTTTTGGTATTGGAGATTGGACCCAGAGAGATTCTACCTCCAAGCTACACCCCCAGCCTTTATTACTTTTTATATTTATTTATTTGGGGGACTGGGGATTGAACCCAGGGGCATTCTACCTCTGAGCTACATCCCCAGCCCTATTTTTTATTCTTTATTTTGAAACAGGGTCTCACTAAGTTGTAGAAGGCCTCACTAAGTAGCTGAGGCTGGGCGTGAACCTGGATCCTCTGGTCTCAGTCTCCCAAGTACTGGGATCATAAGGGTGTGGCACCATGCCCAGCTTTTTACTTTTTATTTTAAAACAGGGTCTTGCTAAGTTGCCCAGGCTGTCCTCAAACCTGTAATCCTCCTGTCTCAGCCTCCCAAGGATTAGGATAGGCCTTTTTGTTTTTAATATGCTTTTATTGGTGCACTGTCGTCTCACATGACAATGTAGTTCAAAATGATAGGGACGCACATGCACACAGCACTTGGTGAGCTTCCCATTGGCTAAGAAACACTAATTTCTATTGCTTGAAAATTTTTCATGAGCATATTGTATTATAATTATTGTGTGTGTGTGTGTGTGTGTGTTTTACCAGAGACCAAACTCAGGGGCAGTCTACACTCAGCCCTATTTCCTATTTTATTTTTTTATTTTGAGACAGGGTATTACTAGGTTGCTGAAGGTCTTGCCAAGTTGCCAAGACTGGCCTTGAACCTGTGATCTTCCTGTCTCAGCCTCTCAAATACTTGAGTGTTAGGCATGAGCCACCACACCCTACTTCTCAGTGACTTTTTTTCTTTGTATTGACTGGAAATTGAGCCTCCCCCTTATTTACACCCTGCAGCCTGTTCTTTATTTTGAAACAGGTTCTTGCTAGTTGCTGAGTCTCACTGAATTGCTGAGGCTGGTCTCAAACCTGTGATCCTCCCATCTCAGTCTCCTAAGTACTGGGATAACAGGTATGCGCCACACGCATGACTTGGAATTCTTTTTTTTTTTAAATCTTTAGAGGTTTATTTATTTATTTTTGCTGTACTGAGGGTTGAACCCAGGGGCATTCTACCCCTGAGCTACACCCCTAACCCTGTTTTTATTCTTTATTTTGAAACAGGGTCTCACTAAGTTTCAGAGGGCCTCACTAAGTAGCTGAAGCTGGCTGCAAACCTGGATCCTCTGGTCTCAGCCTCCCAAGTACTGGAATTACAAGTGTATACCACCATGCCCGGCTTTGGAATTCTTTTTAACTTACCTCTTATGTTTTTATTTGTGGGCATAAAAGCAAAAATAGCAATAGAGGGGAAAAAAAAGATGAGGCGTGGTAGAAAAAAGAGATAACTGTAACGGATTTCCTGTGCTGGGCTGCAGGAAAGCAGGACTGGTGTCTTTTGGTTTTTTTTCCCCTTCCCTAACAAAGTCAGGAGAAAGCAGCCATGTTGGTGCAGAGGCCTCTGAGACCCGCAAGGCCCCAGGCTGCCTCTTGTTTCTGCTGTCCCAGCCTCACTGGACAGCTTCCTGCATACTTCTTGCGAGACAGCTGCTGAAACCCTGGGGGCACAGGCGGGAGGAAAAAAGGCAATGGGCAAAGGGCCCTTTCTGGAAACTTCCTCCTCACATCTAGGCCCCCGTGAGCCGCTGGACGCTTGCAAGGGGGTTGGGGGAGACCCTCTGGGCAGCAACTGCCTGAAGTGAGACGGAGTTGCCGTTAGGAAGAAAGTGGGGAAGGATGGACACGGGGTGTGCAGTGCGTGGCCTGCGGCACAGGTTAAATCCAAGGTCAGCTTCCAGTAACCAGCAATCAGGGAAAAGGATACTAGGACACGTTTTGGCAATTTCTCCTTTTTCACCGGCACGACTTACTGCACAGCCATTGAGAGAGATTTCTTGCAGCTTGCTCAGTTGACTGCAAGAAGAAGAGAGTTTACACGTACAACTAAGTGCCTGGGCTATCCAACGGCCCTTTAAAAACTTAAAGCATTGCAGACATATAAAAAGGTACTGAAAACAACATGCAAATACCAGTATCTGAGACCTAGATGAAGAGGAGGCATTAGACAAAAGAAGACTGAAAAGAAAGCAAACATCACAAACGTCACATCAAAGTCCTCGTGTCCCTCTCCGTCACACAGGCCTGTCCTGCACCCAAGGGACATCTCGGACTACATTAGGTGATGATGAATACAGGTCAACTTGGCGAGGCCCCGGAGGGCTGGGGGTGCAGCTCAGAGGCAGAATGACCCTGGGTTCAATCTCCTGAAGGAAAAAGGCTGAGATGATACATTTTGCTCTTGTGAATAAAATTATTTTTTATTAAGGAAACAAGATAATGGTTTATTCAATCCTTAGGAACAGCAACCATTAATTGCATGATCTCACTTGTATGTGTGTATGTGTGCCTGTTTTGCTAGGGATTGAACCAAGGGGTGTTCTGAGCTAGACCCTCAGCTCTTTCTATTATTATTATTCATTATTATTATTATTATTTTTTTTTTTGCGGAACTGGGGATTGAACCCAGGGGCATTCTACCTCCAAGCTACATCCTCAGGCCTGTTTTTTATTCTTTACTTTGAAACAGGGTCTCACTAAGTTGCGGAGAGCCTCACTAACTAGCTGAGGCTGGCTGTGAATCCGGATCCTCCGGTCTCAGCCTCCCAAGTACTGGAATTACAAGTGTGCGCCACCATGCCCAGCTTCCTTTCTAATTTTTATTTGAAAACAGGGTTTTACTAAATTGCTCAGAGCCTCACTAAGTAACCCGAGATCTTCCTGTCTCAGCAGCCTCCCAAGTACTGGGATTCTAGGCATGCACCACCATGCCTGGCTGTCACTTGCTATTTACAGCAGACTGATATCTTAGGCATTTCTTTGTAAAGCAAACTGGGCCTTGAAGTGGTACTCAACTCTCCCTCGCTCGTGTTAGAGCCTCAGATACTTATCTGGCATCTAAACCAGGCCGGTGTCATCCCAGCATTGGTACATTCAACTGGATGTTAAATCCTTATAAAAACGTACACAAAAGACGGCAAGGACACTTATTTTGGACAGAAGTGCTTAATTCTTTTACTTGAGAGACTGACAGTAAAAAGTTGCAGGCCAATGCCCTGTGGCCACCAGGGGTCGCCACGGGCACCTGGCCCAGGGCAGTCAGCACCACAGGCCATCTCTGCCCTGAGTAACCTGCAGGTTCCAGGTTCTCGCAGCTGTGGCTGAGGCATAAACATCTCTCTGCTGGCTGGGTGTGGTGGTACATGCCTGTAATCCTAGTACTTGGGAGGTTGAAACAGGAGGATCACAGGTTCAAGACCAGCCTCGGCAAATCAGCGAGCCTAGTGAGACCCTGTTGCAATACATAAAATAAAAATAAAAAAAAAGGAGTGGGGGTATAGCTCGGAGGTGGAAGTCCTCTGGGTTCAATCTGCAATGTTGAAAAAACAAAACAACAACAATAAAAGCCAAACAAACATCAGTTGCCGCTCTGATGCAGGAGGTCATCCAATGACTGGGGCACCTCTCCACACAGGGCCACCGTGACGTTTCAGAGGAAAGAGAAGGTCTGGGGCAGCTGCCGTAAAGGGCCTGATTCACGCGCCATACAGTACAGTGGTTCTTTGGAGCCAATTCCTGGAGGACACGCCCCAGAATTCTGATTTGTGGACCTGGGCTGGGACCCAGAGGCCTGTGGGTCCTAAAGCTCCCCAGGGGCTAAAGATGTGCAGCCAGGAGAGAACTGCACCTGCGCCGTCTGTGGCACAGTGACAAGCCAGCTGTGTCCACGCCTAACCTGCTTGTGCAGCTGGACACAGCGCCAGGAAGCGGGGAGGGCTAATACATCAGCCTGTTAGTGAATAGTCCACACATGATAATACGGTGGGAATATTGATTAGCAAATTCATCTTTGGACTTCAATCTAGAAAAACCCACCAGCCCTGTGCTAAAATAAGGAGTTTTAATTTCCCTGATACTCAGTCCTTGGATTCCTCAGGTTCCAGTGCATGGGGATAAGCCAGTTTGGAAGCAGAGTCCCGAGAGCCATACACAGAACACCCTTATGCAATCCGCAGAATTTCAGTCCTGAACGCGGATGAACCACCCAGGTCAGCTCTGCCACCATGGGCTCCACTTACCTCTGCTGTTTTATCACAGAGTCAAAGCCAACAGTTTCCATGGCTTTCTTTCCAAATGTAATAACTTGCTCCTTTCCATCCTCCTCTGGTCTATCTTCTAACATATAACGGGCCTTAACTGCAGTAACAAAGTCCACTCCAAAATTTACCTTGTTGGGACGAACAAAGGATCCTCCTGTTGGGTGCCTGGAAGAGGCGAGAAACAGAACATGGAACTTCCACCAGCCAGCAAAGGCCACAAATGCAGTGCTCAGAAGGTTTTCAGAAATCTCTATATGCTAGTCAGGTGTGGTACTCGGGAGGCTGAGACAGGAAGATTGCAGGTTCCAGGATAGCCTCAACAACTTTCGAGAGACCCTGTTTCTGAATAAAAAAATAAAATCAGGCTGGGGGTGTAGCTTGGAGGCAGAATGCCTAAAAATTCTATGAGTAATATTTTAAAAACTAAAAAATACAGAGATTTAAAAGAAATAGACACAAATAGTACAGGATCCAATGACAGAGGAGTCATACCTCCATTTGGACAAAGACTGGATAAGGACACAAAGAAAGTAAGAGGGGGGGAGTGGATTGCTAGGAACAGAGGGGGGCCATGGAGGAGCACTGTGCAGGGGCTCCCAGTCGGCAAGATGCCTCCTGTTCCCGTCAACAGGTGGACTTCCCTCCCTTCCCCTTCAGTTGGGACTCACCCAGTGACTCCCTTTTACTGAACAGGTAAAAGGGAGAAGACGCCTCGGGGGTTCCATTTTTCCCCTCCTAGAAGAAGACGCTAGGTAAAGCAGGTCAGACTAGACTGTGAGGTCAGGCCGTAAGAAAGAGAGACTAGACTGATCCCATTTAGAGGAGACCCAAGGTCCCCCCGGGCAGTAACCAGTCCCTGCCCCGCCCCGTCCTGCCAGTCCATCTTGCATCCTCTAGCCAACACCGCCTGGAGTAGACAGGAATCGCCCCTAAGTCCTGCTCAGATTACTAAGACACAGTCATGGGTGATGAATGGTCACCTAAAGCCACCATATTATCTATCTATCTATCTATCTATCTATCTATCTATCTATCTATCTATCTAATGGTACTAGGGATTGAACCCAGGGGCATTCTACCTCCGAGCTACACCCCCAGCCCTATTTTTTATTTTTATTTTGCAACAGGATTCTACCTTCGAGCTATACCCCCAGCCCTAGTTTTTATTCTTTATTTTGAAAACAGGTCTCACTAAGTTGCAGAGTGCCTCACTAGGTAGCTGAGGCTGGCCGTGAACCTGGATCCTCCGGTCTCAGCCTCCCAAATGCTGGGACTACAAGCGTATGCCACCACGCCCGGATTCTTGAAGATATTTTTAAAATTGCTTATTCTCATCACTACTTCAAAATTTAGCAGTTATTTAGCAGTTATCTGGTTATTCAATAAAGAAATATATATATGTATTATCATACCAAGCATGCTAGGCAAATAGTCTACCACTGAGCTACAACCCTAGCCCTATTTTTATTTTGAAACAAGGTCTTACTATGTTGTGGAGGGCCTCACTAAATTGCTGAGGCTGGCCGCGAACCTGCACTCCTCCTGTCTTGGCCTCCCAAGTCCTGGGATGACAAGCGTGGGCCACCACGCCCGGCATGACCATGCCGATTCATGTGGAAATGTTACCTGCATTTAAAGTACACGGTCCCTTCGTGGCTCCCGTCATGCTTTCCTCTCTTGGGGTTGTCCCACTCTACTCCTAGCCAGAGTCCTAGCAGAACAAGAAAAACCAAATGAGTGACAGAGGATGGAGAGGGACACCCCGTTTTCCCACAAGCAAGTACAGTTTGCAGTGGCAACCAGATCACTCAGACGCCCGCTGGGGGAGGCAGACACTTGAAACTACGATCAGCGAATGCAAGACCATGCCTGGCTCAAAAAGCCAATGAAATCTGCAAGAGCAGAAAGCAAAAATGGCTAAAATGTACTGGGCATGGAAGAATCTTGAAGACATTTTGTCACGTGAAGTAAGACGCCACCAGAACACAGACACAGAGTAGAAAGGATGCCGGCTGTGAAGCAGAGGAGGATCATTGGTTTGTGGCCAGCCTCAGCAACTTAGCAAGATCCCATCTCCAATAAAAAATCAAATACAGCAGGGGGTATAGCTCAGAAGTCGAACACCCCTGGGTTCAATCCCCAGTACCACACACATACACACGCACGCACTCATGCACGCAGAGAGGCTGGGAGCACTGCTCAGAGGCAGAGCATCCCTGGGTTCTATTTCCAGTGCCACAAAAAAAGAAAAGGAAAAGAAGCCCAAGTGAAATAATTCTACAGAAACAGCTGAGTATACATCAAATAAGGGGAAAAAGGTAACAAAAAATTGCAGGCATTATCAGTTTACACTATCTTAAGTACATGTATGTAGGGATTCATAGCAAAAGGAGGTTTTAGAAAAATATTTTAGTTTTTGAGCAGAGGATTCTGTGAATTAAAGACTTTCAGTTGTTCAAAGTTTTCTCTCAGAAGACATGCAATGCTGGCCAGGCGCGGTGGTGCACGCTTGTAATCCCAGTAATTGGGAGGCTGAGACAGGAGGACTGCAGGTTCGAGGCCAGCTTCAGCTACTTAGTGAGGTCCTCCGCAACTTAGTGAGACCCTGTTTCAAAATAAAGAATATAAAATAGGACTGGGGGTGGTATACCTCTGAGGTAGAATGCCCCTAGATTCCATCCCCAGTACCACACACACACACATACAAAAAAATATCCAAAAAAAAACCCCTCCAAAAAACAAACAACAAAAACCCCACAAACAAACCACACAATGCTTGATTTAACATAAAACAGAAGCACTAAATAACTAAGTAGCATAATAATTAAACAAAAACCAAAAACCACACAGAACACAGGACACCATTGCCCAAATGAAATGACAGCTTCCAAGGGGTGTCTATACACTGGTTGTGGACACATCAGAACGTACCCGCCACAGGGGGGACGACGCCAGAATAGCGCACTGTTGCGTGTTCTCCATTAACTTCCACTCGCCTTCCGACGACATCAGAGGGAAGAGTGTCACTCATCGTGTGACAGCCAGCAGCCAAATGTGAGGCCTAGGGCAAAGGGCGCAGCAGTCAGGAGAACTTAACATTTCTTTCAAAGTTTTATTTTATTTTTTGGTACTGGGGATCAAATCCAGGGGCATTCTACATCTGAGCTGCACCCCTGGCCCTCTTTTATTTTTTTATTTGGGTCTCACTAAATTTCAGAGGGCCTCACTAAGCTACTGAGGCTGGCTGTGAACCTGTATCTCCTATCTCAGCCTCCTCCCAAGTACTGGGGATCACAAGTGTGTGCCACCATGCCTGGCATTTTTTTTTCCCCCTTTTTGAGATAGGGTCTCACTATGTTTCCTAGGTTGGCCTTGAGTTCCTGTGCTCAAATGATCCTCTTGTGTCAGCCTCCAGAGTAGCTGAGACTACAGGTATAAACAATAGCACTTAAGAGATTTGTGTGAGAGTGTGTGTGTGTATTATTGGAGATAGAACCCAAAGGCATTGTATCACTGAGCTATACCTCCAGCCCTTTTTTTTTTTTTTTTTTGCGGTACTGGGGATTGAACTCAGGGGCATTCTACCTCCGAGCTACACCCCCAGCCCCTTTTTATTCTTTATTTTGAAACAGAGTCTCACTGAGTTGCGGAGTGCCTCACTAGGTAGCTGAGGCTGGCCGCGAACCTGGATCCTCTGGTCTCAGCCTCCCGAATGCTGGGATTACAAGCGTG
>PVLC010009161.1:0-12779 GCA_004027655.1 Graphiurus murinus | reverse complement strand
GCCCTTTTTTATTTTGAAACAGGGTATCACTAAGTAGCTGAGGCTGGCCTTGAACCTGTGATACTCTTGTCTCAGTTTCCCAAGTACTGGGATTACAAGTATGTGCCACCATACCTGGCTAAAAGACTTATTTGACACCGGTGATTGAATCCAGGGACATTCTACCTCTGAGCCATATCCCCAGCCCTACTTTATTTTTTATTTTGAAATGGGGTCTCGCTAAGTTGCTAAAGCTGGCCCCCAACTTTCGACCCCCTTGTCTCAGCTTCCCAGGTACTGGGATTACAGAAGCACCACTGCACCTGTCTGGTTTTTTAATCTTACAGTACATCCTCACTAGGATGTGATTCTGACCAATTCATTCTTTCTATTTTTGGTGGAGAAAAAAACCCAGTATGTTAATGTTCCATACTTTCATAATTTTTATTTTTATTTACTTATTTTTTTGTGGTAGTGGGGATTGAATTTAAGAGCACTCTACCTCCGAGTTACCACCCTAGCCCTTTTGTTTTGAAACAGGGTCTCACTAGGTTGCTGAGAGCCTTGCCAAGTTGCAGAGGCTGTCCTCAAACCTTCAATCCTCCTATCTTAGCCTCCTAAGTACTAGGATTACAGGCCTTCACCACCACACCTAGCTATACTTTCATAATTGTATATCATTTTACTAACTACATACTGATAATCTAATATTCTTACATTTATTATTTATTGTAGTACTGGGGATTGAACCCAGGTGCATTCTACCTCTGAGCTACACTCCAAGCCCTATTTTATTTTTATTTTGAAACAGAGTCTCATTAGATTGATGAGAGTCTCACTACTTGCTGAAGCTGTTCTCCAACTTGAGATCCTCCTGTCTCAGCTTCCCAAACACTGGGATTACAGGTGAGTGCTACGACACCTGGCTGATAATCTGTTATTTTTAAATCTTGTTTACGTCCTGTTAGTTCATATCACATGACTGGTTCATTGCACCATTTACTCAAAGAGGTGGAAAAGAAAGCAGAACAGAGAGAAACAGGAAAGGGTCCCGAGCACCCAGAGCATCTTTCCTCCTTAGACACAAGAAGTGAGGCCTACGATATGCAACCAAAACTAAACAAACAGACGAGTAAACAAACACATACGTTAAACTCTAGAGAAAACACAGAACCCTAAAAACAAAAGGTCTTAAAAGGACCTGAGAGAAAAGTATCGACTATAGAGGAGTGATGACAGAGGACAGACAGGCAAGAGGAAAGCCACAGGACAAATGCGCTGGTTTTGTCAGCAAATGAAACGCAAGGAGGAAAAGAAAGATCGACGGAAAATGGAGGTTAAAAGAAACTTAACAGACGTCAACCAACTTTACTGTATAGAATTTATTTGGATCTCAATTTCTTTCTTTCTTTTCTTTTTTTTGTGGTACTGGGGATGGAACCCAGGGTCAAAGTGGGAGCTACACTCCCAGCTGGATTTTATTCTTCTTTATTTGGAAACAGGGTCTCACCAAATTGCAGAGAGCCTCACTAAGTAGCTGGGGCTGGTTGTGAATCTGATATCCTCCTGTCTCAGCCTCCCAAGGACTGGGATTACAAGTGTGGGCTACCACGCCCCGTTGCATCTTAATTTCTTAAGAATATATAATTTGTCCTGGGGATAGAACCCAGGGCCATTCTACCTTTAAACTACACCCTCAGCCCTTTTTATTCTTTAATTTGAACGGCTAACTGGATATCTGATTATATTAAATTATATTTTTGATTGTATTAGATTATTAAGATGGATATGGTAGCATGTACCTGTAATCCCAGTACTTGGGAAGCTGAGACAGGAAGATCACAGGTTAGAGGCCAGCCTCAGCAACTTAGCAGGAAACTGTTTCAAAATAAACAATTCCATTATTTGGGAAGCTGAGACAGGAGGGTTGCAGTTTCAAGACCTGCCTCAGAAAGATGGTGAGACTCTCAGCAATCTAGTGAGACAGTTTTAAAACAAAAAAAGTAGCCGGGCGTGGTGGTGCACGCTTGTAATCCCAGCATTTGGGAGGCTGATACCGGAGGATCCGGGTTCGTGGCCAGCCTCAGCTACCTAGTGAGGCACTCCGCAACTTAGTGAGACTTGGTTTCAAAATAAAGAATAAAAAAATAGGGCTGGGGATGTAGCTCGGAGGTAGAATGCCCCTGAGTTCAATCCCTAGTGCCACAAAAAAAAAAAAAAAAAAAAAAGTTAAAAAAGGGTGGGAGCCGAGGGTGGTGGTGCATACTTGTAATCCTAATCCTAATACATGGGAGGCTGATACAGGAGGATCACAGGTTTGAGGACAATCTCAGCAAGTAGTGAAGTAGTGAGACTCTCATCAACCTAGTGAGACCATTTCCAAATAAAAAAATAAAATAGGGCTGGGGATATAGCTTGAAGTTAGAATGCCCCTGGGTTCAATCCCCAGTGGTACAAAAAATAAATAAATAGGGGTGTGTGTGTGTGGGGTGTAGCCTGGAGGTAGAATGCCTCTGGGTTGAATCTAGCTAGAGAAACACCACCACCACCACAAAAAGTAAATATAAGTAAATATGTCTGAGGTTCTAGAATACTGTAGTCAAATTATTCATTAAAGAAAAAAAAAAAAGGCGGGGGTGGTAGCACATGCATATAATCCCAGCATTGGGGAGTTTTAAACTAACTCCACCCCTTGGAAGTTTCTTAGGTCCCATACCCTAATCCCCAGAAGCCCTGCCCCACCTGAGATTCAGGGCCAAGGTCAGATCCATCTTGAAACCTGAGGAAGAGGAGGATCCAACTTGCAAAGCCCACCTATACCTGAAAAAGGAGGAGCTCCAGACTGCTTCTGTGCCCGCCCCTTTTAAAAGTTGATTTTAAAAAAGCCCCTTCCTCCTCCTCCTGCTCTCTCCTTTGCCCGCATGGTCCAGAAAATCTCCGCTTACCTGTTTCCGAGAGTCCCTTACTTTCCTGAATAAATACCTGCCTTTTGTTCCTGACTGGCACGTGTTAAAATTCTTTTTATCACGGAGGCCAAGGACCCACGAGTGGGACCGTGTTATCCCACGACAGTGTTACAAGTAAGACAACTGGAGGTGGTCAGAAAGGGCTTGGGAGCGAACAGATTTTGCATGTGGAGTCCACAGAATTTGCCCACAGCCTCTGTGTGAAAAAGCTGCCAAAGACGACTCCCAGGTTTTGACCTGAAAATAATCTCAGTAGAAACAATTAAGGCCAACACAATAAACTGAGACCGGAAAGTTCCAGGTTCCAGGCTAGCCTCAGCAAATTATTGAGACCCCCAGTAACCTATCAAAATTCTGTTTCAAAATTAAAAACATGAAACAAGGCTGTGGGGACGGGGGTGTACGGCTCGGAGGTAGAATGCTCCTGGACTCAACCCGCCATAACATACACAACAAAAAAACAAAACAACAACAAAAACAGCGATATGCTCTCTACAGCAGCATAGATGAACCACACAAACGTTCAGCCCCAAAGACAGCGGCCGTGGCTGCATTCACATCGGAAGCAAGCAGAGCCTGCGGTTCTCTACCTGCGCCGCCACGCTGGGGACGGCATTTGTTAACCCAGTTCTCCCAGAGCCCGCTTTTTTGGGGGACAGGTGAGCCACTCCCTTCCTGGGATCCAACCATACTTGGTTGGCAGCGCTAAGTGAAAATTTCATTGTAAAAATTCTCCACCAAAGTCAGCACCTGGACGAAGGGCGGGGTTCTCCTCCACCTCTTCCAAAGCGACCTGCCACTCCCCCGCGAGCCGGGTCCCCCGCGAGCCGCCCCAAGCCTGGCTCCACGTGCGCGCTCCGGGCTGCAGGATCGGCCGGGCCCAGGCGCTCGCAATGCCCCGCCACGCCGCCCCGAAGTCTGGGGAGGAAAGGATGCGGATGCGGCGGACAGGTGGGTCTGCAGCGCCCGAGGCTCACCTCCCAGGAGCCGCGGTGGTCTGGGCGGCCGCACCTCCGGCACAGGCTCCGACTCGACTTCCGGGCCCGGGCGGAAGTGCCGCGGGGACCGGAAGTCCCGCCCCGCCGGACGGCGCGCTGGCTGCGGGAGCTCGGAGGCGAAGGTTTGCGGGAGAGCTGGCGCCTGGAGTCCGGGTGAGCCCATCCGAACCCGAACCCGAACCCGAACCCACGTCCAGACCCGGAGCCAGCGCGGCCCAGCGAGCGCGCACCCTTCAGTTTACTTGCTGTCCCGAAAGCGAGTTCAAGTCCTATCAGAGATTTGGTTTAATGTGTATGGGGGTCGACCACCCAGAGTCACACCGAATACAGTGTGGACGCCTCCCAAACCAACAAAGAAATTGTTAAGTAGCCAAGACAGAGGTAGAGAATTTATGCAAATACAGAAATAATAGAGGAAGCCACCCTACTATGGTAGTAGGGCAAGTTGATCAGTGTCCTGCTACAAACACATCTACGCCATCAGTTTCCTCTGTTAAATTAGTACTTGGAGGGCTGATACCTGGAAGAATTACGGTTCCAAGACCAAGCTCAGCAACTTGGCGATACCCTGTTTCAAAAAGTAATTTTTTAAAAAAAGGGGCTGAGCACCTTAGAAGGTTCAATGCATCTGGGTTCAGTCCCCAGTCCTCCTTCCCTCCCCACACACCCCGCAAGGTTAACCTGAGAAAAGGAATCCAGTTTCAATCCCAGCATCAGCAACTCAGTTTAGTGAGCTCCTCAGCAATTTACCACGGCCCTGTTTCAAAATAAAAAATAACAAGGACTCAGGATGTAGCTTGGAAGTAGAATGCTCCCGAGTTCAATCCCCAGTGTGAAAATAAAAATTTGTGGCGCTGTCAGTAGCTCAGTGGTGATTTCTTGCCTCGTATTTTAAGAGACCCTAGGTTTGAATCCAAGAACCACAAAGCAGCAGCAGAATTTATGGGGTGGAAAGAAAAAAAAAAAAAGGTCACAAAAAGAACTATAGGTTAGGAGGTTTTTGTTTTTTTCCCCATCCTGGGGATTGAACCCAGGAGCATTCTACCTCTGAGCTACACCCCCAGCACTATTTTTTATTATTTTGAAATGGGGTCTTGCTAAATTGCTGAGAGCCTAAGTAGCTGAGGCTGGTGTAAACCGGAAATCCTCCTGTCTCAGCCTCCCAAGTACTGGGCTTACTAGCATGGGCCACCATGCCCAGCAAGGTTATCTGTTTTTCACTTTGCCTTTTCACAGAAGACTTTAGTAAGGCGGCTTCCAGGGAGGGCAGTGAGACATTCTTAGGAGGGTTCAGGAAAAGTGGAGATCGTGGTCTTTGGGCCAAGTAGCTAAAAAAATTGGTTCCAAGTCATCACTGGTTTAGAATGGGGTAGATGATACAGTTACGAAATATGTAGATAAAAATTCCTGGAAGCGAGTCTTTTTTATTGATAGAATCAACAGAACATTTATGGTAGTAGGGCAAGTTGATCAGTGTCCTGCTACAACAATGATTTCTGACATTGAAATTATACCTATACATGAGGTTCCTTTTCATTTTTTCAACTTTGTATCATGTATATTGAAGAGTTTCTACATTGAAACAAGTTTACTCACATCACCCCTATTTCTCAGTTTTTTGGGATTAACAGCTTGGCCCAAATTTGTGAAAAGGTGACAGGCTAAAAGAAAGGAAAAAAGTTAACTAAAAGAAGCCATCAGGCCCAATCAAGAATGGCTTAATATTATTCATTTTCTTCTTTGAACATCTTACTTAAGTGCTTTATTAGAGCCACCAGCTCAGGGTTCCCACCACACGCCTCAATCTGTTTATAGGCTTTAGATTCAAGGTCTTTAAGAGTATCCCGAGTATATTCGAAAGAACCTATATCCTCAAGATAATGTACACAGTACTTTTTAATATCGATGTTCTCTGTTCTCTGGCGCAAGATGTTCTGCACCTGGGTGCTTTGAGGCCTTGACCAAATCGCATGAATAGTGGGAAATGAGAACTTTCCCTCTGTAAGATCTTCACAAAAACTTTTGTTTTCACTGTATTCTTTGGAGTGCAGGTTAGCATAATCATCTCTAATTTGGAAAAAGAGCCCAAGTGTATTCAGTAGTGGCTTTAAATCTTCTTTGTAATCGGAGAACAACTGCATGAGGCCTACTGCCAATCCAAAGAGTCCGCCTGTCTTTTGCAGCACCATAGCTTTATATTCTTCTTCAGTGGGACAAGTATAATTATCCCTCCAGTAAATATCTAGGCCTTGTCCCTGATGGAGTTCCAGAAGCTGGCGGGTAAAAAGTTTCACTGCATCCGGGTGATCAAGGGTTAAGACTTTCTCTAAGCCCAGGAAATACACATAATTGGCGGAGTTGATGACTGATGGGATTCCGTAGATGCTGTGCGCCACTGGGAAGCCACGTCGGAGCTTCGAGTTGTCTTCAATATCATCAATGAGTAAACTAGCATTATGCAACATTTCTGTCACTTCAATGATAATCTAGGGAAAAAAAGAATTCCACTTTATTTGAATTATTCAAAAGTATATACCTAATGATATTAACAAATTATGAAAGTCACTAATAATTATGTAGCAACCTCAACACAAAACAATATATTGGATAAGCATTAAATGGAATCAAGAGGAACAACTGATTTAATTATCTAGTTTTTGTGGTACTGGGGATGGAACCCAGAGGCGTTCTACCTTTGAGCTACACCCCCAGCCGATTTTACTTATTTTGGAAACAGGGCCTTGCTAGGTTGATGAGTCTCACTACTTGCTGGGGCTGTCCTGGAACCTGTGATCCTCCTGTCTCAGCCTCCCAAGTATAGGGATTACAGGCATGCACCACCACACCTGTCAAGAGGAGTACTTTTATGTAACATCTATTAATTTTACAGGGCTGAAGAATGAAACTAGAATTGCCTAAATACCTGTAATTTGTCTTCTGGCACTTTTAGCCAATGATTAAATGCCTGTGAAAGTTTGGTTCTTACTTGTTTACCTGCAATTAAAAAATAAAATATGACAATAAAACAAGTATTTTAGTTGCAAGGAACACAGAAACTTCTTCCAAACTGATCAGACTTGATAAATCCAGCCCCATCAACCCATTACTACTGCAGAAATCACCTTCCATTGCTCCATACTCAGCCCCTAGCCCCTCTAAAATTGACATCCTAAAGTGCACAACCCTTTAAAATCAGGGCAGGCAAGACACATTCTAAAGCACATTCATGAGCATTAATCTTGCATCAACAACTTTGGGTTGGGCAAAGTGGTGGTCACCTGTGATTCCAGTACTTGGGAGGCTGAGACAGGAGGATCACAGGTTTGAAACAACCCCAGATATTTTTAATGAAATATACTTTTGTATTGAATTATCTTATAAAATTAGCACTTCTTTAAATTGTTTGAGAGACTAGGCAGTTCTGCTTCTTTCCTATCAAAAAATAGATTACTATGCCTTGAAGTATTCCCTTTTAACATCCCAAGCTTAGTCAAAAGCTCATCTTGTTATTTTGGCTAGAACTATTAGTTTTTCTTAACATTAAAAGGTCAAGAAAGGCCAGACATTGTGGCACACGCTTATAATCCCAGTACTTGGGAGGCTGAGACAGGAGGATTGTAGGTTCCCAGCCAGCCTCAGCAATTTAGTGAGACCCTGTTTCAAAAATCAGGAATAAAAAAACAGGACTGGGGGTGTAGCTTGGAGGTAGAATGCCCCTGGATTCAATCCCCAATACCACACACACACACGTGTCAAGAAATGTCTTTGGGTAGCAGTTATCTCTAGAAGTCATTTTAGCCTAAACATAAAGAAATGGTAGATAAAAAACACAACCAGTTCATTTAGTAACAGTAGTTTATTAACTTTCTGCTAAATGAATGTATAGCAATATCCAATTCCAGGTTAGGTTTCAGGAGAATAGTTACATAAAAAGTTAGGTTTCAGTAATCAAAAACATTCTCTCTCCCTTTTTTTGTGGTGCTGGGGATCCAACCCAGGGCCTCACACATACTAGGGAAATACTCTACCACTGAAACTGCATGCCCAGCTCCAAAATATTTTCTTTCTTTCTTTTTTTTTTTTTTGCGGTACTGGGGATTGAACCCAGGGGCATTCTACCTCCGAGCTATACCCCCAGCCCTATTTTTTACTCTTTATTTTGAAACAGGGTCTCACTAAGTTGCGCAGTGCCTCACTAGGCAGCTGAGGCTGGTGGCAAACCCGGATCCTCCAGTCTCAGCCTCCCAAATGCTGGGATTACAAGTGTGCGCCACCACTCTAGTCCTATTTTTTATTCTTTAGTTTGAAACATAGTCTCACTAAGTTGTGGAGGGCCTAAGTAGCTGAGGCTGGCCTCGAACTCGGATCCTCTAGTCTCAGCCTCCCAAGTACTGGGATTACAAGTGTGCACCACCACGCCCGGCTTTCCAAAATATTTTTAGGTCCCATCTATCTCTCTATCTATCTCTCTATCTTTCTATCTGTATATGTATTTTTTTGCGGTACTGGGGATTGAACTCAGGGGCATTCTACCTCCAAGCTACACTCCCAGCCCTATTTTTTAATTCTTTATTTTGAAACAGGGTCTCTAAGTTGCGGAGGCCCTCAGTAAGTAGCTGAGGCTGGCCTTGAACTTGCGCCCCTCCTGTCTCAGCCTCCCAAGTACTGGGATTACAAGGGTGCACCACCATGCCTGGCTCCCCATCTATATTTCTTCTGTATTGATTACCCGAACAAACGAATCACATCACATATCCTAAAGGGGTAAGGTGTCACTTCCAGTGACAAGTCTAGAAAGGAAGGCAGCTCTTCAGGTTCTAGAGGTAGTATCTTCTGCTCACTAACCCCCAAGGTGCATATGATTTGGGAACAATTATACAGCTTATACTTCTCAACTACTTCCAGTTTAACAAAGGTCAGTCTGAGCTATACTTAATAATGCACAACTTGTAATCACATTTTAAAAGTTTTAAAGATGTAATTCCAGTACTTGGGAGGCTGAGACAGGATTACAGGTTTGTGGCCAGCCTCAGCTACTTAGTGAGGCCTTCTGCAATTTAGTGAGACCCTGTTTCAAACTAAAGAATAAAAAATAGGGCTGGAGATCTAGCTCAGAGACAGAACACCCCTGGGTTCAATCCCCAGTACTGAAAAAAGAAAAAGAAAAAGTTTCGAAGATGAAACAAATAATCATGGGGTAGTACTTTCCATTTCACTTCTGAATGTTACATAGAAAACAATATAATAATTGGCTAGTTTTCAAGTCCTAAAGTTTTTGTGTTTTTTGGTACTGGGGATTAAACCCAGGGTCTCATGCATGCTAGACAAGTGCAGTGGGTTACACCCTCCAGCTCCTTAAATTTTTATTCTTCTAAATAACGTGACTTAGATGTATTATTATTTGGCTCTCAAAGGAACTAATGGTGTAAGAATTTCATTGTGTGTGTATGAGAGAGAACAAAAATAAAAAAAATTGGACTGGGGGTGTAGCTTGGAGGTAGAATGCCCCTGGATTCAATTCTCAGTACCAAAAAAATAGGTATGTTATTTTGAAATAGGGTCTCATTAGGTTAATGAGAATCTTACTACTTGCTGAGGCTGACCCCTAACCTGTGATCCTCCTGTCTCATCCTCCCAAGTAATTGAATTACAAACAGGTGCCACCATGCCTGGCTTTTTTTTTTTTTTTTTTTTTGGTACTGGGGATTGAACTCAGGGGCATTCTACCTCCGAGCTACACCCCCAGCCCTATTTTTTATTCTTTTATTTTGAAACCAAGTCTAAGTTGCGGAGTGCCTTACTAGGTAGCTGAGGCTGGCCGTGAACCTGGATCCTCCAGTCTCAGCCTCCCAAATGCTGGGATTACAAGCGTGCGCCACCACGCGCGGCTCATGCCTGGCTTCTAATTGGATATATTTTTAAAAAGTGTCTCAAAAATGAAAATCTCAAGAGCTGGTAAGTTTAACCTTTGTTTGCTAACATTTTTTTTGGGGGGGGGGTACTGGGGATGGAACCTGGGAGCATTCCACCTCCGAGCTATAGCCCCAGCCCTATTTTTTATTCTTTATTTTGAAACAGGGTCTCACTAAGTTGCAGAGGGCCTCACTAGGCAGCTGAGGCTGGCCACAAACCCGGATCCTCCAGTTTCAGCCTCCCAAATGCTGGGATTACAAGCGTGCGCCACCACGCCCGGCTTGTTTGCTAACATTTGAATGACCACTGCTGTTTGAAAACTACCCTTTGCAGACTGTAACTGAACTTCTACCTGGTAATTGAAGTAAGTACTTGTAGGGTTCTAGAAGAATTCTTTGGACTGTTTCTTGAGTCTTCTCCATTGTTTTTAAATCTCACAGCTGATCTGTTAAAAAGGAGAAACATACAGGTGATGTCAATGAGCCAAATTACCTTTAAGTGTCTAACTACCAAGAAACTTCTATCTTAAGGTATTTTGGGAAAAGCATATCTTCAGTTTGGTCTTAAAACCAAAGGCATTCTACCATTCTACCCCAGGCTCTTTTTATTTTGAAACAGGGTCTTGCTAAGCTGCTGAGGCTGGTCTCCAATTTAGGATCATCCGGTCTCAGCCTCCCAAGTACTGCGATTACGGGAGTGTGCCACCACACCTGGCTAAAACAATGACTTGGTATCTTTTTGTTGTTGCTTGGTGATGGGACTTGAACCCAAAGCCTTCTGCACTCGAAACAGGCACTGTACCACTAAGCTATATCTCCAGCCTGGAAACTTTGTTTTCCTTCTTGTGGTACTGGAGATTGAATCCAGAGGCATTCTGCCTACGAGCTACACCCACAGCCCAATTTCATTTCTTAATTGGAAACAGGGTCTCACTAGTTGATGAGAGTCTCACTACTTGCTGAGGCTATCCTCGAACCTGTGATCTTCCTATCTTAGCCTCCCGAGTACTGGGATTATAAACATTCGCCACCATGCCTCGCTTACTGAAAACTTATTTTAAGTGAAAGAGCCAGTCACAAAAGACTCCATACTGTATGATTTCATTTATGTAAAATGTTCTGAATCGGGCAATCTGGACAGACTGAGAGATTAGTTGTTGGTGACCTAGGAAGAGTAAGTACTGACTGCTAGAGTGTTATAAAATTAGATTGCATACTCTATGAATATGCTAAACCCACTGGACTGTCTACTTTTTTTGTTTGTTCTGAAGTGGGATATCAACATGTTGTCTAGGCTGATCTCATACTCATGGGCTGTGCCACCACATCTGGTTTGAGGTATATAGTTTAAATGGGTGATATGATATCTTAACTTTCAAAAAACAATTCTACATTGAACTGAATACATTGGTCAAAGCGTTCAGCTGAGTTGTCAGTGGTTTTCTTACTTCAGTCACTTATAGTCTTTCCTATTTTAATCAACCATAAAAGGCTTAAGTTGTTGACATCAAGTAAATGTCAAAGCATCCACAGAATTAAAGGCATTTCTATATTTAATTACATAAATTAGCAAAGACACTTTCTATGAAAATTAAAAGTATGTGTTTTATGTTTATAAAGTTCTATTTTATCAAATCAAGCCATTTCAGAGAATCAGTTTTAAGACATGCATTAACTTGAATGCAATTATATTTATTAAAAATATTCCCCTGTAGTGCTTTGTTGTTCTGAATTTTTCATTTACTTCAATATTTCTCATGGTCTTTGTAGGACACTCTTTGTTTTTAGTGGCACTGGGGATTGAACCCAGGGGCATTCTACCTCCGAACTATATCACCAGTCCTCCTTTATTTTTTACTTTGAAACAGGATTTCACTAAGTTGCTGAGGGTCTAGCTAAATTTTTGAGGCTGGCTTCAAACCTGGGATTTTCCTGTGTCTGCCTCCCAAGTACTGGGATTACAGGCATGCACCACTACACTTGGCTTTGTAGGGTCCTCTTGAATTTCTCTTTCTGTGCAAAAATCTACTTCTATTTTTACCTGTCCTTACAGGCAAATTCAGATTCTCTGAAATAGCTTGATTTGAGAAAATAGGACAACTTTAAACTATAAATATAACACATATACACTTTAATTTTCATAGAAAGAGTATATTTACTAACTTATGTGATTAAATATAAAAATATCGTATGTTAGACATCTTCATTTTCTAATTGCTATGGCATTTTTGGCACATTTTAGGAGCTTACCAGTTTTGTACTTTCTTTTGCTTTTTTTTTATTGGTACTGGGAATTGAACCCAGGTGCATTCTAGTTCTGAGCTACAGCCCCAGCCTTTTTTACTTGTTAAAATACTGCACACTGGTCTCAAACCTGCAATACACCTGTCTCAGCCTCCTAAGCACTGGGATTATAGGCACACACCACTGCACCCAACCTAATAAACTTTGTTTTACTGCAAATATATAAACTCAAGAATGAACATAATATGGCATGGCAGTTCAAGATTAGTGCTGTTCAGACAGTTACAAATCATAGAATTTTTAAACTGGAAGGCATCTTAGAGTTACCTTAGTATGTTAGAATAAATCACAATAATATATTTCCTTGTGTGAGGGCCAATTTTTTTTTTTTTTTTAATGAAGGAAATGAAGTTGAATATACTGTGTGTTATTCTGATTCATCAAAAGTATTTTTCTGATTCACTAAGTCTGGGTAGGGAACTTTTAATAAGCATCACATATGACTGAAGCAGCTTGAGAAGGTGTTAGGGGACTCGAGACAGGTTGCTTCTGTCGCACCACCCCATGACACAAGGAAGGGGGATACGCTGTTTTTTGTTTTTTGTTTTTTTATTTAATGTAATGCTAAGGATGTGTTCTTTGATTTCTTTTTTTTTTTTTTTTTTTTTTTTTTTTTTTTT
>PVLC010009160.1:33899-55320 GCA_004027655.1 Graphiurus murinus | reverse complement strand
TGGGAAAAGGATCTAAATAGACACTTCACAAAAGAAGAAATACAAATGGCCAATAAATGTATGAGGAAATGTTCCACATCATTAGCAGTCAGAGAGATGCAAATCAAGACTACCTTGAGATTTCACCTAACTCCAATCAGAATGGCAACTATCAAGAACACAAACAACAACAAATGCTGGCGAGGGTGTGGAAAAGTGGCAACCCTAATACATTGTTGGTGGGATAGCAAATTAGTGCAACCACTGTGGAAAACAGTATGGAGGATCCTCAGACGAATGGGAATGATCTTACCATATGATCCAGCGATACCTCTACTGGGTATCTACCCAAAAGAAAGGAAACCAAACTATCAGACCAATGCATGTGTATCTATGTTTATAGCTGCACAGTTTACAATTGCCAAACTATGGAACCAGCCAAGATGTCCAACAACAGATGAATGGATTACAAAACTATGGGATATGTACACAATGGATTTTACTCAGCCATAAAGAAGAACAAAATCATGTTATTTGCAAGGAAATGGAGGGAACTGGAAAACATTATGTTAAGTGAGATTAGTCAGTCACTAAAAGTTAAAAATCAAATGCTCTCCCTAATATGTAGAAGCTAGGGAGAAAATGGGACATAAGAGGGACTCCAGGTGAAGGAGAATTCTTAGGTGAACAAAAAATTTGACTTAATGGAAGGTAATGGGAGGAGGGGGGACACCGTAATGAGCATGATGTACTTACAAGATCACATCAAAGTCAATCACTAAACTGACCAGGAGACAGGGGGAGGGTGGGTGGGAATTGGGGAAGAGTTAATGAGAAATATGTGCATGGATGTCTTTACCTGTACTAGCTTGTACCCAACAAAAATGTGTAATTAACCCTGTTGTACCCAAGAAATTTATAAAAATCCATGTTAAAAAAAAATGACATAGAAATAGTGATTTTTGATTTGTAGAGAAAGCATGCAAAATATTGACTTAAATTGCTCTTTTTAAGCGAAATATTTAGCAAAACAGATTGTTAAGGAGATTGAAATACTATCCAAATAAAATGAAAATTCACTTTTCTTGGCTAGGCTAAATGTGGCCTTCCAGAAAGGCATTTGTTGGTAAACTAGATGAGTTCTTAAAAGTCTTTATAAACCTAGAATTCTGATCCTATAGGCCATAAGTTTGCTAAATGCCTCCCTCATCTCAAGCAAGGAGCAATTAAGGAGTGCAAACTACATGCAGAGCATCAAGCCTGATACAACCTCCGAGCTTTAGAAGGTAGTGTTCTCTATATGTAAATTAATAAAGCAAAAATATTGACCACAAAAAAAAAGAAAGTATATTTAAAGAAGGGAATAAGGCACTGACTGCCAGAGAGACAAGAAATTGAAACATAATAAGCCTAAAGAACAGAAGAGGAAATAAAAATTAAAAAGAAAATAATCTGAGTTCAGTTTTACTCATATAGTTTCTGAGGTGCCAGCAGTATATTTATATGTAAGAGTTGGGTAGCGATCTTGCTTTCCATTGCTTGTTTTTAGAAATTCCAAATAGGGTGATATTACGAATACCTATATTTTTAGGAGGTTCAATTTCTAATAATAACTATAATGATAATAATGTTGTCTCAATAAGACCTTGCATTTACATAATAATTATAAGCACTTTTAGATTCATGTTTGCATTTAATTCTCACAATACTTCTGTAAAATCACTGAGGCAAGAATTATCTTCCCAGGCTTGTAGAGGAGTTAAAACAGAGTCAAAGCAATAAACTATATACGAACAATAGCTAAATATATGGTGAAGCTGCACTGTAACACCAGGTTTCTGACTCCTAGTTCAGAGGTCTTTTCAATTTACCATGTGTCCTTGTGAACAAAAAGACAAGCAGAAAATTCACAAACTCATTTTGGTAATTGCAGTAGTGTATCATAAAATATATAAAGTCATATTTTGGGGTGGTTTTTGCTTTACATATAAATGAGTGAGAGTACATATATAAAATCACATATGTATGCCTATGCATGTATAAGTGTGTATATGTGTATAAATATATGTGTGTATATTTCTTTATTTACTTTGATCAAAAAATATGAGACTGAGTGCAAAAGCAGAAACAGAAATTCATTTGTTTTCAAGTTTTTAAAAATGTACTTATTGCAAGAGGATAGGCGAGGAGAGATGATGACCCAAAGCCCAGGTTGGGAAGGAGATTCCTTTATATTTGTTGGTGGGGCTCTAGAGGACTAAAATCCAGTCTTAATGGCATCAGTATACAAATTATATAGCCTCAGGGCAATGGGGCAAGTCTTAATTGGCTAGATAGGTCTTGATTGGCTTGGATTAGGTTTCAGTTTCTTTTCCTGAGCCAGATTTTTCCTAACTGCTCCCACGTGGAAGGTGTGAGGCTCTACATGGTGAGTACAGGGTGGTGCCACCTTAGGCTTCTGCCTCATTCCCTTGTTTGAGACTTAACCATAATACCTGTTGCTGGGGTATCACCTTTTGAGTAATGTGCTCTGATACCAGAGAGGGGGTAGGAGTACAGTATAGGACTGTTCAAGCCTGCCAGCAGTGAGAAGGGATTGGAAGGGGGTGGCTGGGCTCATTTTGGATAACCCTAGCAAAGTCCAGATGATGAAGTATATCCCAAGGCTTTCATTGTGTGTAGACCAGTCAGCTTCCTGGATGTGACTGAAGCAGGGCATGGCATCTTTTGTAGGGCCAGGTGGCAAGTATTATCAGAATCTTTTGCAGCTTCCCGCAGTTGTTCTAGGATGGCTCTTTTGAGGTGGCTGTGATGGATCCAGGCAGCTGTACAATCTACTTTTGCAGCTGTAGGGGTAGTTAGGATAATAGAAAAAGGGCCCCTTCCACAAAATACTTCACAGAGTGAGTGTCCTGTCTGTTTAGTTGGGGTGTACCTAATTTTAAACAGTACTAGGAACAGGACTTGTACCCAGGTGAGTTTTGTTTCCTGACAAATTTTTCCCAACCCTGTTTGTAGGGATGAGTTCATCCTCTCAACTTTCCCTGAGCTTTGTAAGTGATAGGCTGCATGTAACTTCCACGTAATGTTGAGAGTTGCTTCCATAGTCCGAACAATGTTTGACATGAAGGCAGGGCCGTTATCTGAACCTATCTGCATAGGCAGGCCAAACTGGGGAATGACTTCTTAAAGTAAGATTCTATTTCTCAAGATTATTTAGTCTTGCATCAAAAAGTTCTACCCATCTAGAAAGGTGCATATTATCACTAGTAGGTACCAGTCACCCCTACATCAGGACAGTTATATCCTCCAAGGGGGAGGCTCCAACTTTTTGGACTCCTTGAAGTAGTCTTGCCCCTTGCTTTGAATTGTGCAGATTGCGAAGAACACAATGTTGACTTGAATTTTTGGCCGAAGTTAACAATTACTGAATGTAGAAGTATCTTCCCTGGCGTTTTTATATATTTTCTTGGCCCAGGTGGGTGGCCTCATGAGTTTCTCTAACTAGGGGGATACCTAATAGGTAAGGGGATGGTGGCCCACCCATATGCTATGCAAAATCATCTGTCAAGTCTTGTCAGATCCTTCCACCACCAGCCATTCCTTTGTCTGAGGGGGTTAAATGGGCTGGGCCTCTGGCATCCATGGGAACAGAGATGCAGCCAGGCTGGAGGTTTGAGTTGAGGCTCTTTTTGCCTCTGCATCAGCTTTTGCATGTCCTATTGCTCCCATTTTTTTCCCTGTTGGTCTCCCAAGCAGTAAAAGACTGGTACCTATTTGTGTTTACCAGACAGCCTCAAGGAGTCGCAGGATCTCCTGTGGGTGTTTTAATTCTTTCTTTCTAGAGTTTAGTAGTCCCTTTTCTTGGTATAATGCTTTGTGGACACAGAGTGAGGAAGGTGTGCTGGAGTTGGTGTAGGTGTTTATTACCTTTTTTTAATGAGTTTGGCCTGTTAGGCTGAAGTTCCCTGTGTAAGGGTTTTGCCTCTAAGATGGCTTCAATGGTGACAACTGCATATCTGGACTTCTGGGCCCCCATTGGGGTGATAGAACTGTATCATCCACAAATAACTCCAAATTCATGTTTTTAAGAGTCTGATACTTTAGTTCTAATCTGAATATATCTGAGCAACTAAATCTAAATCATGGGTAGGCTCTCCTTTTCCTATGGGTAAGGGCATAGCAGGGTTTATGGTGCCAACAATTCCAGTATGATGCATAGGTTTTCACACAGGAGAACTTGGTATTTGGTTAGGTGGGCATTTGTCATCCAATTGTGCCTTCTAGTGTTCATGAGGGCAAGGACCAAATGGGGCACATGGATATAGAGGTGTTGTCCAAATGTCAATTTGTCTGCCTCCTGAGCAAGCAGCACTGTTGCAGCAACAGCTGACAAACACTGTGGCTATTCAGTATTTCATCCAAGTGTTTTGAGAAGTAGGTAACTGGACATTCTCATGACTCTGGCCTTTGCACCAGGACTCTGACTCTAGTCTTGTATTTTTCTGATACATACAGAGTGAACAGTTTGTATACATCTGGGAGTACTAGTACAGGGGCTTTCTTGTAGGTTGAACACTGTCTTTTGATCCTCTTCCCAGATTAGAGGCCCCCCCTTTTGTGGTTTCATATAGAGACTTAGCAATCACAGCAAAGTTGGGGTTCCAGAGTCAGCAGAACCTTATGGCTCCCAAGAATTATCTTAAGGCCCTCCTGGAATTTGACACCAGAATGACTCAGATTATCTCTTTTCTCCCATTCCCTGAAAGTCACTCTCTTTGTTTTAAATGAAAACCATGGTATTGGATGGCCCTCTGCCATATTTGGGCATTTTTCCTGAAGACTTTGTATCCTCATTGGTCTAAATGGTGAAGGGTCTAAATGGTAAAGCAGGACATCAATGCTTTTTGGGCATCCTTTAAAGTCTCATGTGCCAATAGGAGGTCATTTAAAGACTGGAGGAGCTTGCAAACTACCAATTTCTGCAGAAGAAAAGTTCAGAAATCTCTTGCAAGGCCTTCCCCAAAGATGGTGGAGAAATTTTTGAACCCCTGTGGAAGTTGGGTCCAGGTGAACTGGCTTTTTACTCCTGAATGTGGATCTTCCCACTTGAAGGTAGAGTTCATGGCCGGCAGGGGCCAGTCAAATGCTGAAGAAAACCTCATTGAAGTCTAGGCAGCTGAACCAAATGGTGGTGGATGGTAGAAGTCTGAGGGGGGTACAGGGATTGGGAACTGTTTGGTGCAGGGGCAGAGTTACTTGGTTGATGGCCCAAAGGTCTTGCATGAACAATAGTATTGGGTTTCTGGCTTTCGTATTGGCAGGAGTGGTGTGTTCCAGACAGATTGGCAGGGAATGATGATTCTGTTTTTTAACAGCCTCTCCAGGTGTGGGTGAATGCCTTCCAAGACTTTCCATGGGATTAGGTATTGTCTCAAGTGAACAGCATACACCCCAGGTTTAAGTTCTATTAATACCAGGGCCTGGTTTTTTACAAGACCTAGTGGGATGTCTTGTGCTCATACAGTGGGCCATCTTTTGGCCCATATTGGGTTTAGAGGTTCTCCTTCTTATCCCTAAAACAGTCTCCATTCTTCCTCCCAGGGAACCTACAAGGTGAGCATGAGCCACTGGGGGTAGGGGAAGTACCTTGAGATGCAATTTTTCTGTCTCAGAAAAGGTTGTTGTAGCTTGTAATTTGTTCAAAATGTCTCTCCCCAGCAGTGGCACTAGACATTCTGGCATATAGAGGAACTGATGCGTAATTTCTTATCCTCCTATGGAGCAGCACCTGGACTTACATAAGGCCTGCTGGGTGGTTTTTCTGTAATCCCAACAATGTCTATTCAGTCTCCAGTAAGAGGACTAATGGAGCTTATAATGACAGAATATTCAGCTCTTGTGTTGACCAGAAAGTCAATGTTCTGGTCCCCCTACCCTCATTGGGACTATGAGCTTCCCGGGAGTGGTGGAACTTGGTCCTGTTCAATTTTCAAGCATATCAGTTTCTCCAACAGCAAGCAATTGCAGGAGTTGATGTCCTTGAATTTCACACTGTGGTTGGCTTTTTTTTTTTTCTTTTAGGGTACTCATTTTTCCAGTGTCTGAATTCCTTGAAGAAGGCACACTGGTCCTGACATAAGGGCGGTCTTCTTCCTGAAGGTTTTCCTGGTGGGGGCCTTTGACCTGTGGTTGAGGCATATGTCAGTGCTGCTGCAATTAGATAAGCTTTTTTCTTTATCCTTCTATCCACTTATCTGTTTTTCTTCTGCATTCCTGTTTGTGAAGACCTTATTGGTGATCTCCAGTCACTGAGTGGCATTCATTCCATCAAAGTCATCCAGTTTTTATAAGTTGCTGCAGATGACTCATGATCTCTCACTAATGAAGGCTGTATTTATTATTTGCTGGTTTTGTTGTGCCTCTGGGTCTAAGGAAGTGAAGGTATGATAGATTTCACATAGCTGCTCATAAAAGGCACTAGGACTGTCATCTCACCATTGTAGTACTTATTTAGGTACTTTTGCTATATTAGTTGTCTGTTGACCCCTTTCTGTATGACCTAGAGCAATGCTTCCTGATACTCTTGGAGGCTCACCATATCTTGTGAGTTTTTGTGTTCCCAGTTAGGATTTTCTGTAGGCAAAGGGAATCTAGTATACATCTCTGGGTCCACAGTCCCAGATGGGGCAGTTTCTTCAACCCACTGGGTAGCTACCTGGAGGACTCACTTCCATTCCTTCATATTCAAGATAGTGAGAAGCAGCTGTCTTCAATCTGCCCAGGGAGGGTTGTTGTTCTGATAGATGGACAGGATCAAATCCATAAGGCCCTGAGTTGTTTTCTGAATAGGAGGGAGTGTGATGCTCCCAGTTAAGGAGGTCTATGTGGTGAACAGCTGATATACTAGAGTCAGCTGCCCTGGAACAACCTGCCCATCTGCATTTATTGTTCCTGATCTGTGTACTTCCCACAAGGGAAATTGCTGTACTTGCTGGCCTGGGGTCCCCTGGCCTGGTGGGTAGATTTGTGGTATATGGGTACAGTACTGGTGGTCTTGGGATTCCCTCAGGTGTTGGGGAGCCAATAGCCAAATTATTGGGCCCTGAAGTTAGCATAGAGCATGCAGACAGACGTGGCCACCCCATCTGATTAGCAGGATTGTAGGGCAGTGGCATTTATAGCTCTTCAGGGTTTGTGACTAAAACTGGTGCCTTTTCTGGAAGTTAATTGGAAGTCAAAATTTCCTATCTTCCCCTGGCTACTAGAACTCTGGAGATAAGACCTGTTAGCCAGGGAAAGGGTAGACAAATTGGAGCTATAAATCTATATATGGGAACTGGTCTTCTTGTCCAGAGTCTCCTGTGATTATACCCCATACATTTAGAACTAAAACTCTATCAAATGAACCTTCCATGGGCCACTCTATATCAAAAGCTGCCACTCTACTTCACAGAGGGCCCACTGCTTACTGGGACTTAAATTTTCTCCATAGTCCCCATTATATTCTTTCTTGATTTTTTTTTTTTTGTAGTACTGAGGATTGAACTCAGGGGCATTCTATCTCTGAGCTACATCCCCATTCCTATTTTATTTTTTATTTTGAAACAGGATCTCACTAAGTTGCAGAGGGCCTCAATAAGTTGTCGAGGCTGGCTGTGAACCTGGGATTCTCCTGTCTCAGGCCCCCAGATACTGAGATTACAAGTGTGAGCCACCATGCCAGGCTCTTTCTTGAAATTTTTGATTAGTTTCAGCAGGAGTCCGCTTCCCTTGCATCCCTCCCATTTTGATGTGGCACAGATGACAGATAACACTTGCTTCATTTTTCTCTGGCCACTCCTCTCACAAGAATATTTAGGGACTCTTTTACTTTGGCAGGTTGGTTATCTTAGCTATTAAATAAGTGCTGCCCTGAACTATACGAGGTTGCACTGTAACTGTGGATTGGAACACCACATTTGCTTTGGTCCTGTGGACTGAGGTCAGAATCTGCAGTCCTTGTTCATTTCAGACACTCACCACACAATCAGTCACTCAACAACCTCACTTTTCTCCTGTGTACTGGTTTCCCAACAGAAATCTATTACTGGTACTCAGAAGACCATGGGGATTGATCAGATCCCCCTCTGTCCAGTAGGACAGGCCTCTAGTTACCCTGGAACCTTCCAACCATGATTCAGATGTCTGCCAATGTCCCTCATTCAGTCCCTGGCTGACACTTCTCTTCAGGTGGCCACGTGGGACATCGGCGGCTTCCCTGTTGAGGCTTCCAACATGGAGCAAAGGAGACCCTGGCACATTCAGTGAATTGGCATTACCAGGGAAGCTGGGTCACCCATGTCCAGTAGAGGGAGAGGCAAAATGCCCCGGGCTGGGATCTCCCATACCATGGAGCTCCTGCTGCAGAAGAACAAGCATAGAGAGATGAGGACTCAGAGACCAGGTTGGGAAGAAGAGTTTCTTTATTTCTGCCAATGGGTCTTAGAGGACTAAAGTCTAAAGTCTGAGCCCTGAATGGCATCAGTTTACAGATTATACAGCCTCATGGTGGCAGGGCAGTTCTTGATTGGCTCGACAGGTGTGGAAGCTTGAATTATGTTTCAGTTTCTTTTCCTGAGCCTGATTTCCTCTAACTGCTACTGTATGGAAGGTGGGAGGCTTAGACTCTACATAGTAGGTGCAGAGTGGTGCCATCTTAGGCTCCTGCCTCATACTTAGTTTATGAAAACATGCAATTACCTTACTAATGTCACTTAAAGTGAATTGTGTATTAGTAATTTTTTTTATTTCTGTGATAAAAATACCTGACATAAAAACTTAGAGGAGGAAAGTAATGGAAGCAGGCAGAATAGTGGAAATCATTCAACCCAGGTGGAGACAATAAGGAGGTACACAGTCTGACTTACTGATAGTCATATTGCTTTTTATTATGACTTTTATTATTATGTTATTATTAAAACCCAGCAATTCTAAACAATGTCAGTGATAAAATACTCACTTCCCAAACATCTTTTGTTGGATCAAATTTTAATCAATGACTCCCCCACCCAGGCTACATAGCTTAAACTGCCTCACTCATCCAGGCAATTGTGTAGCACTTTGATTTGGCAAAGAGCCCTCCAAGTTAAGAGCTCCCCAGGGGATCAGTGGCAAAAACCTGTTCCAGTTGCATCATAGGTTAACAGAAGTTGTTCCTGAGAGCATGATTTAATAAAACTCATGTGTGTAAAACTATTTGGCAGTGTTTCCTAAGAAATTTGGTGTAATGCAGGTAACTACTCCATGCTCACTCTTATGATTTAGATTTAGAATGTCCCCAGGCCTACTACTATAGACAAGGCAGCCATGTTGGCTGCTGGGGAGGAAATTCTTAGGGTGTGTGGTCAATACATATGTTCTCTCTCTCTCTCTCTCTCTCTCTCTCTCTCTCTCTCTCTCTCTCTCCTTCTGGTTCTATGATGAGAGAGCAGTGCTTCTGCTCTTACTCTTTCCTGCTTCCACTGTCATGCCCTGAGCTCCTCACACATGACCTGGGCTGAAACTTCTGAAATCTCCAGAACTGTGAACAAATAAATCTTTTGCCTTCTAAGTTGTGGTTGTTATGTATTTTGAGTCACAGAAGTGAGAATACTGGATGAAATAGTCATACAATAGTGAGTTTCAGCACAAGAAATCAAATGCTGGCATGACTGACCTGAAGCTTCTTAGTTACCACCTCATTATATAAACAAGATTCCTTAGTATCTTCAGTTCCTATAGGGGGAAAAATTATGATCAGCATTTCAGCAAGGCAGGTCATCTACCTTTTCCCTTTGGCTTGGGCCAAGAATTCTGACCTTTAATTGTTAAAAAGACAATTGTATTCTATTTTTGGAGTCAGTGACCAGAAGTGGCTTTGATTGGCATAATTCCCCTTCTGCAAAAATTCTTGAATAACCACAAGGAAAGAAAGAGATTAGAGTCTTGCTCAGGGAGTAAACATATACATTTTACTTCATCAGCAGAACGCTTTTCCTCAATTCTCCTTTTTAACCTCTATTTTGAGTGACAGCTGTCAGATTCATGCTGATTTCCCAGTGAAGACAAAAGAGACTGTGCTCTAGGAGATCCTGACAGTTCATTAAATGGCAGCTAGACCTTTGCAAAGCCTCAGGTGGAATATTTGCTTTATTTCACTTGGTTAAAAGTAATACATTTCCTAACGTTGAAATATATCTGAAATAATCTTGAAGTAACATAGATATTATATTATGCCTCATTTTCCAAAGGAAAATTGGTATTTACCTAATACACGGTATTAGAAAATTAGAAAGAGCCTAGGAGAAGGGGAAAACTCTAGACTATGCATTCATATTGTAAAATGCTACTCAGTTAAAAAAATAAAGGAATGAATCACTGATATATGAAATATGGATGAAATTAAAAAACACTATTTTGAATGAGAAACCAGCCAAAACATTACATAAAGTATGGCTTCATTTGAGTAAAGTTCTAGAACATGCTAAATTTATATATATTATATATGTATTATTATATATACATATAATAACAACATATAGTATAATATCTTAGTATTTATTTTTGTTATATTAGTGTGCCAATTTGTCAAAACTCATCAAGTGGTATACTCAAAATTTATACATTTCAGTGTAGGTAAATACTTAAAACTTAAGGGGCAACATTCATGTTTGCAATCTATTTTGAACTACAAATAAAATAAAAACCCACAAAAGAATAAGGTGGTATGGATAGATATGTATGTTTTAACTATACAATAATTTTAACTTTCCAATGCATTTTTAATATTTTCATAATAAAATGTTAGAAAAATAATGTAAGGATTAACTAAGTCAACTGATACTAGAATTCTTACATAAATTCTGTATCATGAATCCATTCTTATTTTCTCAGTCAGAATTAATTCAATGCTTTTCCCTATATCTAAGATATATACCTAAGAGATATAGGGAGTTAAAATGGTAAGCAAGAATTATTTGGACATTTCTCCTATTATATATTTATTGCTTAAATATGTTATACAAATGATGAATCAGTGCTGTTCTTTTATGAATTATTTATAAGTCAGTTTCAACTGTGGCTGTTTAGCAATCTTCACTGTATCAAAGTTCAATATATTAATTCTTGTACTAGGCTTTATAATTTTGGGGGCCAGAGGTTATTTGTATTTATTTTTCTATCTGTTCTCAACATTTAGCATATTGCTTTGTACAGACTTGGTGCCTGCAAACCATGCATTGAGCAGAATTGAATTCTGATCATACTATCCAGTTTTATATTTTTAAATATCACTTTTTCCTGTCTTTCCAATAAGTTCTTCTTTTCAGACTTTCTAATCACCTATGGCCATTTATGAATATGTAAAAAAATAGATCTGGCATTTTTCAAAAAGGAATTCTGATTTTATGGCTAGAATTCTTGATCAATGTTTGGACTATATATGATATTGTTTCATGTAAAAAACAATGGAAACTCATATCTGTAGTGACAATGCATTTCTATAAATTATTCATACCTAAGTATACAAGTACTTTACCAACTGCCTTCTGAAATATTTGGTGGGCTTGATGTTAGATTGACTATTTGAAATACTATCTCTAAAAACATCATTTTTTTGTGTGTGAGATTTTGAGGACCTCATTGCAGAGGCAGCCACAGAAGCATCACCTGGGATGCTGAGTATAGTTGATGTCACCATGGAGATGACCTTTAACTTCAGCAGTGGTGGACTCATTAAGTAACATTTAAATGGCAAAGTTATTAGAATATGTACATAACCATGATTGTCATAATGATGATATGAAGGATCTTGTAAAAATGTGATTATAAATCTAGGTAAAGTAAGAAAGTGTAGGGGAATGAGAATAAAAATGAATTCTGTATAGAATTAAATCTGGAAGATATGTTAATTATGTATACATTCTTTCCATGGAGGATCATGTCCAGAATATAAAAAATCATGGAACATGGACTGTCCTTGGAGGGATGTATTTCAGTGCCTGGATAGAAAATAATCCTCCCACAATAGAAGAAAGACATCATGTTACTGTAATCAGAACCCCACCTACAACTTTCATAGAATGCATCAAGTGTTCATTGGTTGAAGGTTTAAAGATATTTTCAGAACATATTCTCAAATTAGATGACATAAAAATTCTTATTTCCTAGAGCTCTGTATCTGTGGATGGTCCAAGGAAAAGCCACATCTATCCTAAAGAGTCACCCAGAAATGACTAGAAGTTGTACCCATAACCTTGGAGAGGTGGCACTATGATCCCAGAAGAATTCAAGATAAGAGAAAGGTGAGAAGGGAAAGAAAAATGATAAAACAAATGCATTTTTAGTAGTCAGATAGCTGGAATATTGGTAAATAGCTTTATTTTCTTAAGCATATGGTCACTGTTCAGTATCAAATAAGAGTGACACAGCTCAGAACATAAATATATGATTTCAATAAGGGTAAAAACATTTTTTCCAGTTTTGTAAGTTCTAAATCTACTGGATTATTTTTATGAAATGGTATATTAAAATCTTATAAGCATCCATGTAGATTTACTTTGTTGTGAGTCAATGTTAATTAAGGTTAATCAAATAATTTTAAATTAATATTTTAAGAATTTTAGGGTTCTCTCCCTGAGCTCTAGCCCTAGCTCTGTGCTCTGGAGAAATTTTTAGCCAATTTGCATATGCTCTTCAGTCTGCCCTGACCACCCTTCTCCTTGTCTGCACACCTGATCCACTCTTTTCCTCCAAATTTAAACTTAAATGTCAATTTCAGATTCTTTCCTAACTACAAATAGTATCTGTCATTTTCAATCCCATTGCCTTATTTTAGTTACCTTCCTAAAACTTATTATTAATGGCATATGTAATATTTATTTGTTTGTTTAATATTTATCTTCTCAGTAGAATATAAATTAAACTCTATGAGGCAAGAGACATTATGTTTTATTTATTGCAATGACCCCATGCCTAAGTGAAGTCTCTGGTGCATGATAGATGGAAAACAAATATTTGCTCAATGAATAAATAGATGGGTAAAATTCCAGTGTCTTTAAGATCATCAAAGCATTGATAAATGATATGTTAAAGTTGTGGTGGTAATCATGCTTAACAATAAAAAAATAAGACTTAAGATTTGTATTCCTACAATTCTATAATTAACCATGAAGGATTTAACTGACCTGTGAAAAATATCCATAAAATGATGAAAATATCCATAAAATTCTCTATATTTCACACATTTTCTCTTGAGATTAAATGAGAAGTAAGCTAGTAAGAGTAGTTTTAACAGAGGAAAGCAGGAACTATAAAAGGCTGTTTTATTTTTATTTATTTATTTATTTTTGCGGTACTGGGGATTGAACCCAGGGGCATTCTACCTCCGAGCTACACCCCCAGCCCTATTTTTTTATTCTTTATTTTGAAACAGGGTCTCACTAAGTTGCAGAGGACCTCACTAAGCAGCTGAGGCTGGCCTTGAGCCCGGATCCTCCAAACTCAGGATTACAAGTGTGTGCCACCACGCCTGGCTATAAAAGGCTGTTTTATGGAGGAGCCCAAGATGGCAACTGAGAGAAACACCTCTCCTCAGGCACTGTAGAGCTTGAATAAAAAAATGCCATAAAAGCAGCTTCTTCTTTTTTTTTTTTTTTTTTTTGCAGTACAGGGGATTGAATTCAGGGGCATTCTACCTCTGAGCTATACCCCCAACCCTATTTTTTATTCTTTATTTTGAAACAGGGTCTCACTAAGTTGTGGAGTGCCTCACTAGGTAGCTGAGGCTGGCTGCGAACCCAGACCCTCCTGTCTCAGCCTCCCAAATGCTGGGATTACAAGTGTGTGCCACCATGCCCAGCCAAAAGCAGCTTCCTGATGGAAGAAAAAAAAGTAGCAAAAAAAGTGAACAAAGTAACAAAAATTGAAATGCAGCTGAACAGAACCCAGAAAGTTGACCAGGGAGAGCAAAGGAGTCAGTGTGCTGCAGTGGCATGTACTGCGGAGCTGTGTCCACCATTGAGCCAGCCACCCGGTTGGTTGGTTTGGTTGCTTTCTTATTTTTTCCTCAGTGGTTGGCTCTTTTCCTCATCCATTTTACAAGTTTCCCTTCCTCTCTCCTATTTATATTCTTCTCAACCCTTTTTTTTCTCTTTCCTTTTTCCTCTTTTCCTTGTCTCATATCAAGACCATTTCATACCACTACACCTAAATACTCTACATTGACTACCAGAATCCCCCCACATATCTAACGACCTCCTGCATACCCAGTGACCAGATGTGGAGTAAGTGACTACAGAACCCCACACCCTAATCAGGCATCTTATCCTTGCATGATCCACACTGACCAGAATGCCTGGGATGACCAGCTTAAGCCTACAATGGGGATACCCCAGCTCAACTCTCCCTCCAGAGCCAGAGTAGCACTCAATTGTAAGTTGACTGCATGGCTGCAGGAGCCTGGTGGCAAATGACAGACTCTGTTGCCCACTTTTCTAATGGTTGGATAGGAGCAGAAGTGCAGGAGGGACTCAGAGCACACAGGGCATAGAGACTTACAGGCCCCCTGGAAAATGCCCCACATTTAGACTGTATACCTGCCACCAGGAAAGGCAGAGAGAGAGAGGCAGACAGGGCCTGTGGAAAGCGTAGAGCTTCGAGCATACACTGGGTCCAGATCCAGTGATGCCCACTGCCTACATAAGACAAAGAGTGGCAAAGGGACAGGCCCTGTGGAGAGCTCAGAGACACAAGCTTACAGCAGGAGGAGCATCAGCAGAATTATACACCTGCATTGACAGAGAGTGCAAATAAGAATACCTGAAACATGTTCAAAAAATCTAATATAGTGAGTAGGTATTTAAAAGCTGAAAATATCCACACAGATCCAAAAGGACTGCAGAGGCCAAGTTGACTTTGTACTTATATATTTGCAGGGTTTTTGTTTTTGTTTTGATATTTTTTTTTACTCTGTTTTTGTTTTGTATTACTTTGTTTTATTTATATTTGTTTGGATGTTTGGTTGCTTTGTTATATTTTCCTCAGTGGTTGGCTCTCTTCTTCATCCCTTTTACAAGTTTCCCTCCCTCTCTCCTATTTATATTCTTCTCCTCAACCCTTTTTTTCTTTTTCCTTTTTCCTTTTTTTCCCTGTCTCATTTCAAGACCATTTCATACCACTACACCTAAATACTCTACATTGACTACCAGAACCCCACTACATATCCACTATCTTTACCATAGATCCCCTCAACACACTCAAAACCTTATTCCACTGGATCACGCCTTCTACTTTACCCTATTCTTGCATTCATCACTGTGGCTTCTCCCCCCTCACCCAACCTTCACTACTGAACATACCTGTACTTGTATATATGAATGGTAGCTTCTACATCTCTACTGCAGAGATTGGACCAGAGAGGTGAAGCACCAGAAAGGACTGACAAACACCAAGTATAAATTTACCTCCATTGATAGAAGGAATAGCTCAACACATCCCTCATTGAGGCCTAAAAATGCAGAGAGCACAAACTGTCTTACTCATGACTCTGAGATGAATCCTTGTAACAGAAGCAACAAATGGACCCTAGAAGTCAACACCTGAAACCCATCAATGGCACTATTACAGTGGGAAGAAGAAGTCCTAGAGTAATTACAACACAGTATAAGATACTATTCACAGAGAGAAAATGAAAATAAGAAACCTACAAATTGAGAGAAAACTTACAAAACCAGCAAAACCATAAACTTAAGAACAGGAAAATCATGGGAAGGAAAAATAGCAAAGAAACAATCAGCTAACACAATCCCATAATTATAGAACTCACCAACACAGAATGGCAGAAATTACCAGAACTATTCAGATCTTTTTTTTTTTTTTTTGGCAGTACTGGGGATTGAAGTCGGGGGAATTTTATCTCTGAGCTACACCTCCATCCCTATTTTTTATTCTTTATTTTGACACAGGGTCTCACTAAGTTGCGGAGTGCCTCACTGAGTAGCTGAGGCTGGCCGCATACCTGGATCCTCCTGTCTCAGCCTTCCAAATGCTGGGATTATAAACATGCACCACCATGCCCGGCTTTTGGTGCATGCTTGTAATCCCAGCATTTAGGAGGCTGAGAGAGGAGGATCCTGGTTCGTGACCAGCCTCAGCTACCTAGTGAAGCACTCCGCAACTTAGTGAGACCCTGTTTCAAAATAAAGAATAAAAAAATAGGGCTGGGGGTGTAGCTTGGAGGTAGAATGCCCCTGGGTTCAATCCCCAGTACCGAAAAAACAAACAAACAAACAAACAAAAAAAATGTGTGTGCCATCACTAATTGACTAATGTAGAGGCCAAAGAAAGAATCTTAAAGGCAACCAAACTAAAAGGCTAAGTGACATTCGGAGGCAATTAGAAACACTCCAGACCTCGCAAACTAAGTCATGAAAACCAGGAGGGCCTGGAGCAACATATTCCAAAGTCTGCAAGAAAATAGCTTCCAGCCAAGATTCTCCTACCTAGTAAAACTACCTCTTAAAATTGAGGAGAAAATAAAAACCTTCCATGACAAACAGAAGCTGAAGGAATTTATGTCTTCCAAACTAGCACTAGAGAAAATACTCAAAGAGATTAAATACAAAGAAGAACTAAGAAGTAAATGTCAGAACCAGAGAAACAATAAATTCCAAGAAGCAAACAAATAAGCAAAGAAGAACGAACATTACCTCAAACAGAAGTCAAAACTCAAAATGTTAGGAATTAAAAGTCAATCTTGAAAAATCAAAAGCTTTTCTATATGCCAACCATAAATCCATTGAAAAAGATGTCCAGAAAACCTTTCCACTCACAATAGCACCCAGGAAAGTAAAATACTTATGAATAAACTGAACCAAGGAGGTAAAAGACTTCTATAAGGAAAACTATTAAAAGTTGAATAAAGAAATCAACAAAGACCTTAGAAGATGGAAAGATCTTCCATGCTCTTGGATAGGCAGAATAAATATCATCAAAATGACCATTCTCCCAAAAGTGATCTACAAATTCAATGTAATACCCATTAAATTACCAAGGTCAGTCCTCAAAGATATAGAAAAATCAGTCCTTAAATTCATTTGAAACAACAAAAAGTCCAGAATAGCCAAAGAAGTTCTTAGCAATAAAAACCATGCAGGAGGCATCACAAAATGAATTTAAACTATACTACAAAGCCACAGTGATAAAAACAGCATGGTATTGTCACAAAAAACAGACACATCGACCAATGGAGCAGAATAAAAGACTCAGAAACAAACCCACACACTTATAGTCAAATGATTTTTGACAAAGCAGCCAAAAACATACACTGGAAAAAAGACAGCATCTTCAACAAATGGTATTGGCAAAACTGGTTAACCATATGTAGAAAAATGGAAATAAGCCTCACTTTATCACCCTGCACAAGAGTTAGTTCAAGATGGATCAAAGACCTGGAAGTCAGGCCAGAGACCTTGCAGCTATTTGAGGAGGGCATAGGCCCAACACATAGGTACAGGTAAAAACTTTCTCAACAAGACCCCAAAGACACAAGCAACTCAAAAAAAGAGCAATACATGGGATTGCATTAAACTGAAGAGCTTCTGTGCAGCAAAGGAAACTATCAAGAACTTCAAGAGAGACTCCACAGAGTGGAAAAATTTTTTTTCCAACTACTACTCTGATAGAGGACTAATATCTAGAATATACAGAGAGATAAAGAAACTCACAGCTAAGAAAACAAATAACCCACTCAAAAAATGAGCAAAGGATCTAAATAGATACTTGACAAAAGAAGAAATACAAATGGCCAATAAATGTATGAGGAAATGTTCAACATTGTTAGCAATCAGAGAGATGCAAATCAAAACTACCTTGATATTTCACCTAACCCCACTTAGAGTGGCAATCATCAAAAACACAAGCAACAACAAATGTTGGTGAGGATGTGGAGAAGTGGGAACCCTAATACATTGTTGGTAGGATTTCAGATTTGTATAACCACTTTGGAAAATTATATGGAGGTTCCTCAGATGAATGGGAATGAGCCTACCATATTATCCAGCAATACCACTTGTGGAAACCAAACTATGAGACCGATGCATGTGTATCTATGTTTATAGCTACACAATTCACAATAGCCAAACTATGGATCCAGCCAAGATGTCCATCAACAGATGAATGGATTACAAAACTATGGGATATGTACACAATGGATTTTACTCAGCCATAAAGAAGAACAAAATCATGTTACTTGCAGAGATGTGGAACTGGAAAACATTATGCTAAGTAAGATTATTCAGTCACAAAAAGTAAAAATATCATATGCTCTCCCTAATATGCAGAAGCTAGGGAGAAAGTGGTACATAAGAGGGACTCTAGAGGAAAAAGGAGAAATTTTAGATGAGCAAAGAAGGTGACTTAACTAAAGGTGATGGGGTGGGTAGGGAAACACCCTAATGCACCTGATGTACTTTCACAGTCGTATCAAAATCAATCACTAAGCTGAACTTGAAAAGAGGGAGGGAGAGGAAATGGGGTGGAAATTGGGGAAGGGTTAAATAAGAGATGTGTACATGTATGGTTTTACCAGCTTGTACCTAACAAAGATGTATAATTACAATGCACCAATAAAAAAGGGGCTGTTGCTGGGCGTGGTGGTGCATGCTTGTAATCCCAGCATTTGGGAGGCTGAGACCGGAGGATCTGGGTTCGAGGCCAGCCTCAGCTACTTAGTGAGGCCCTCTGCAACTTAGTGAGACCTTGTTTCAAAATAAAGAATAAAAAACAGGGCTGAGGGTGTAGCTCGGAGGTAGAATGCCCCTGAGTTCAATCCCCAGTACTGCAAAAAAAAAAAAAAGGGGGACTGTTTTTTTTTTTTTTGTAATCTACAGATTACTAAAGTAAACTTTAATGCTTTAATAATAATTTTTTCCCTGTGATAACTTATAGACTTCAGGGTTTGTAGTATCTATAAATCTTTTATTTTCAGATTGGGGTAATTTGTAAGATTGTTTGTTTTTCAGATTGTAATATTTTAATGTGGCCATTATTTGTCAATATAATGATTCTTTTTTTGGGGGGTCAAAAATGTTTAAAACATCTTTCTATACACAATATATAAATCCACAGGGTATCCACAGAGAATTTGTAAGTCAATTTACAGCCTTTGTTAGTCTGTCCCCTGTAAAGCAATGTTGGAAAGAGTGTGAGGAGAACAAAACCCCAAAAAACCACAAAGCTTGTACTTTGATTTCATGCACAATTTTCACAATACACAAGAGCTCAGAGAGGGATTGAGATAATCTGATAAAACAGATGGGAGAGTAGAAGAGTGTCATCACTCACTCATGATATTGTTCTCAGAAGACAGAAAAAAATATTGCTTTATTTTTAGCTCAATAAAGCCAAGTCTGAATGGTGTCCCCAGGATTTCATGGAAGTCATTGAAAAATGCCTTAGAAGAAGAAAGGAGAGATAGGAAGATTGTCCTGTTGAATCACAGATGGTACATATAAATGTTTTACATAAGTGTATCCTCATGAGAGAGAGAGAATGTAACCTGAAAAGGCAACTGTCATCAGTCATGTGATCTTGGAAAGCCACTTACCTTAAAGGTGTGGAAAATCAGAGCCTTCAGAAATCTAGCAATGGCCTTTGCATTTCTCTATTTTCTCCTTTACATTTTAACTTCATTGAATAAATGTCCATGAAATTTAAAATATTGTGCTATGAATTTACACAATTTATTTGATGACACTAACATCATCATCATCACCATCATCATTATAATTAATAGAGATATAATTTCTTATGGCTTTTTAATGGTGACTTCTATAATTTAATAGATGTTTTACAGCCCACTCAATTATTTTGAGCAATGAATATAATGACGTGGGAAAATATGTATTGAAAAGACAAAAGTAAAGAAACAGTACAAACTCAAATTAAGGCAGATATTTTGGCTAAAAGGATTTTTTTATTTTTAATTTAACAGAAACTAGATCTTATTTTTAAAGCCTCAAGCAATTAAAGGAATTTAAACTGATTAAATTTCCCAAGGAACTGATTCTAAATATCTACAAGCAGTTTTAAAGGAAAAGACAAAAGTCTTGTCTCATACCAAGGAATGTTCTGAAGTGATCTATCATTAATAATTAATTTAGAATCCTCTGTCAAAACATTAGTCACATGTTTGCTATTAGTGTCAGCTTAATTGGTGCTTTCCAGTGGAAATCTCAGATTTCTGCCTGATACTGCATTCCAAGATAATGCTCTAAGAAAGAGGAGAGTTGTGGGGGGTGGGTGGGAGAGAGTTAATAAGAAATACCTAATCATTCCTTAATTACCATTTAAAATAAATGACACTCATGCAGAAAATGTGAGAAAAAATAGCTTAAAATAGACCTATTACTCATCTAAGATAGATTTTTTTTTTCTCTTTATTTCAAAGCCAGCCTAGCAAGTAGGCAAGGGCTCAATTAGTAAGATAAATGAGATATTTACTCACACTCTTAGAAAGTTATCAAAAATATTGTGGGTAAATTGGGTGGGGTGGTGCATGCCTATAATCCCAATACTTGGGAAGCTGAGACAGGAGGATCCCAGGTTTAAAGCCACTCTCAACAACTTAGTGAGGCCCTCAGCAACTTTGTGAAACCCTGATTTGAAATTAAAAATAAAATAGTGCTGGAAGATAGCTCAGAAGTAGAATGCCCCTGGGTTTAATCCCAGGTAATACACCACACACACACACACACACACACACACACACACACACACACACAGACGGTGGGCAAATGATTAACTTTTATGTACCCTTTTCATAATAGACATAAGAATTAAAAAAGAAACCCAGAACAAAAAAACAACCGTTCACTGTACTGTTTTTCTCTTTACATTTATTCATGATCATTCTTTTGCATTTTTCTTATCTTTTTAAAAGTATGCTTAAAGAAATGCAATTGTTTTTAAATATCCCAATACTATGATAGTTTGGTGGATATTGGTGGTTTTAAGTATAATACTTGAACTTAACAAGATTCAGATCCAGATTCTGAGTGTCTGATGTTAAAAAAAAGTTATCTTATACTTTAAAAAGTTCATTTTGCTATTTGACTCTGAATTTAAATTATGACTGCACCAATTATGTGTATACCTATGAATATGTATTTTATTTTCTTAGAAGGTAAAATGATGGCATTTTATTTAATTAAATATAAATAAGCAATAATTGTGTAGGTACATCATGTGCTTTAGGGTGTCCCTCTGCCCCATGCATCCACTACAATTAAACCAACTTCTTTGCTTATTGAGGATCTCTCTTTTTCATCTGGAGACCCTCCTATGCCCCATCTTCTCCCTAGCATCCACATATTAGGGAGAACATATGCTTCTTAACTCTATGTGACTGACTAATCTCACTTAA
>PVLC010009160.1:0-33799 GCA_004027655.1 Graphiurus murinus | reverse complement strand
ACCTTAGGGGGAGGGAGGGGGAGGGAACGGGAAAGGGGAGGGAATCGGGGAAGGGGTCAAATGAGAATTGTGTGCAAATATGTTGTTAACAATTTGTACTTAACAAAGATGTACGCTATATTGCACGAATTACTACAATAAAAATTTAAAAATTAAAAAAAAAATAAGCAATAATATAGATACTGTTTGTTCATGAAACAAAAATTTTACTAAAAACGTTGGACCCCTTTGTCTACATTCCTTTCTGTTTCCACCCATCCAACTCCTCAGGAAACCTCCTTTGTCCTATTTGTATGCATTTTTTATCTCTTTTAATGTATTTATGCTATCTGGTTTTCTGTTTTGTGATATTTCTTCTTTTGTAATTTACATAAATGAGACAGACTTTCTACTGTCCCTTGTAGTTGCACAGGCTGGCTCAGAGGATAAAAGATGCCCATAAATCATGGATCTAAGTATTTCAAATCATGCTAAGGAACAGCTACAGAAAACTCTTTCTATCCTGCAGCCTTGAAAAATGTCTTTATTGTGACAAAACAAAAGTACAGGTAAACTATGATCTTGATATTGCAGAAAATTGGAAGATATTTAAGATAATTATATTTATGATTCAATGTGTCTTGGTTGCTTCTGAATGGCTAGTGATGCTTGTATAAGTAATAAAGACATATACAATTCATAATTTTTCACATATCTATCTCATAAAAATATTTTGTCTTAATTTTAGCAAAATCACTACTCACATAATAATAATGAGGATTTTCATTGATTTTTGTTCTCACAGTATAATCTAAAGGAATAAGAAATAATTGTGATTGCAATTGATTTATATACAAATGAATATTTTTATAAAATATATGAATTAACAAATATAGAAATATAAAATATATCTAGGTGTGGTAGTGAATACTTGTAATCCCAGTACTGGGGGGCTCAGACAGAAGGATCACAAGTTCATGGCTAACCTCAGCAATTTAGCAAGGCCCTCTGAAACTTAATAAGACACTGTTTCAAAATAAAAATAAAATAGGACTGGGAACTGTAGATCAAACGTATAATGCCTTTGTATTCAATCCTTACTAACACACACACACACACACACACACACACACACACACACACATACAGTATGTAAAATACAATTTTGTTAACATTTATTTTGCTTTGAAAATACAATAAGCATAAAAGCAAAATACAAATTATAAGTGAGTATCAACATTTAAAGTAAATTTCAATAAAGCTCACTTTTTAAAAATTAAATTTTATTTAATATTTCAAAGTTACAGATAAGTTGTAATATAAAAATGGCATATAGAATACATAAACTCTATAAAAATGCTTGTCTATTGTTGACATTTTACCACATTTTATATTTGATTTGTGATTTTTCTCTCTCACTTCCTTTACTTTTTATACAACTATGCATACACACACACAATGTTTTCTAGTTTGTTTATGGGTAACTGTATTGCCCTTTATTTCAGTATCTATTACCCAGGAATTGGGACATTCTTTTATATAACCACAGTTCAGTTACCAACTTCAATAAATTTCATTTAGGATACAATACTCTTATCAGTTCTACTATTGTATTTCAAAGGTTGACTCAAAAATAAAATATTTTCCCTTTCCAGTAGAGAATATAAGTTAGGGTGATTTTTACTTTTAGTTGCTATGTCTCTTTGTACTCCTTTAATCTAGAAGATTTCCAGACCCTTTTTTTTTTTTTTTTTTTTTTTTTTTACCTTTTATGACATGAACATTTTGGAAAAAAATACAACCAATCCTTTTTTTCCCCCTTAATAGAGCATCTCACAATTTCATGTTTTCTATTTTTCTATAGCTGTGTTTCCTTAGAAATAATTCCACTTATCCATTCTCATCTGAAACACTGTATTAGTGATGACATGATGGTGTGTCCTTTTCAGAGTGTCACATCTTGCAGGTACAAATCTTAGCCAACTGGGGCTGATATAACTAAACACCATGGATGGGGTGGCTTCAAAAACAAAAATGTATTTCTCATATTCTGGAAAATGGGAAATTGAAGATCAGAAAGTCAGCAGATTCTATGCCTGGTGAGGGTTCTTTACCTGATTTGCAGATGGCCAACTTCTCATTGCATCTTCACAGGATGGAGGAAAGCTCTAGTTGATTCATATATTTTTTTTCATAAGGACAGCAATCTCCACATTGGCATTCCACCTTCATGACTTCATTGATATCTAATTATGTCCCCAAATCTCCACCTCCAAAACCAACATATTTGGGGACTAGAACTTAAATGTAAGAATTTTGGTATGACAAATATTTAATCTATAAGAGTGTACATTGTCCTATTTCTTGATTCTGATATTAGTTTGATACATAGTCAACTGTTAGCTGATGTATCTATTGTATAATACCTATGTTCTCTCTCCCTTCTCTTCCCCCCTGCTGCTCAACTTAGAACTAGTAAGCAGTCTACAGGACAACACTTTAAGGTCATGAAAATACTCTGTTCCTCATCAAAAATTTCCCTTAGAAAGGGGAAAATACATATTGTGAATGTTTACAAATTAATATAATCATATTAAGCTAAACTTCATTTATATATAAACTTTCATATACCAAAGAAAGCCCAACATATATGCTTTTTTGCTCATTAAAAAATATCTCCTTTGATTCCTTATTTTATTTATAGCTGTCAAACTCTCCATTTTGGGTATGTACCATAGTTTATTCAACCAATCTCCAATGATTAGACAACAGATAGCTTCCAATATATTGCAGTTATAAATAATGTTACAATGAATAACTTTGTGCATATGTTTCATTGAGAGTATATGTTCAGTGTGAGTTCCTTGAGGTAGGATTCCTGAATGAAAGGCATATGAATAGTAATTTGGAAGAATTCCCTTGTGAAACAACTTGTGCCCATTTTCTTGTCACAGGGTAGTTCCCTGATACCTTTCTCTTATTCTTGTATGGAAAATGCATTGTTAATGTCATCTTTCTCTATTAGAGTTAAATTTGGTATTAGTATTATAAGTGTAAATAAAATATAAACAATGTATTTTGATCAGCTGATTTTCTTTTTTCTACCTCATCTACTCATTATTTTCTTCCATGTACTCACACTTCACTTTGCTTTTTCCCTTTTACACTTGAGAATTTAAGTCATATTTTTATTTTACTAGTATTTTTGAGTTATGAATTTTCCTCTGACTGCTTATTTTAATATATCTTGTAATTTCTTAGATGTAATATATTTATTATTTTTCAGAGATTCAATTATTTGTGTACATACCCTTGTCATCCAAAAGTTATTTAATGGAAGTTCCTTTAATGTACAAGCAAAAGCCTTTTGCAGTTCTGTGTTCATTTTAAACTTCTGGTTTTATTTTATTATGCTAGAAAAAGGTATTGTAATGTTGCTACTTAATGGAATCTACTAATGTTTTCATTATTCTCAGGAAAATGATAAATATTTGTAAAATTTCCAGGTGAAATTTTTAAATAAAAATTTAAAGCTGAATTTTATTTAATTTTTGAATAGTTAAATTCATTAAATGTTTTTATTAAACTAGTTTACATTCCTATTGTTTAATTTGGTTCCAAGTAAAAGAGTTATTACCTTTAATCACAGATATGTCTAAATTAGAGTTTCTAAAGCTAAGCACTAATGATTTTTTTACACTGGCTAAATTATTGGTGATCAAATCTAGTCATCATACAGCTTTTATTGTATGAATTTTTTTTTCTCGGGCAGTGTTTACAGATACATAAAACACATCCTTTCTGTTTATATTGTAGTATCCTACAATATAACATTTTGATGATATTTGAGTTTTTTTCATTTTTTAATTGGTGCATTATAATCATACATCTTTGTTAGGTACAAGCTGGTAAATACATACAATGCACACATTTCTCATTTAACCCTTCCTCAGTTCCCACCCCACTCCCTCGCCCTCCCTCCTTCTCAAGTTCAGTTTAGTGATTTGACTTTAATATGTTTGTGAAAGTACATCATGTACATTAGTTGTATTTTTTTAAAGTAAGTTTTCCATTTTTATGTTTATAAACAGCACTATAATGAATAGTGTTATAACTCTGCCTTCTTTGTATACATGTGTGATTGAGCTGCTAGGGTGGACGTTCAGAAGTGAAATTGCTAAATTATTAAGAATCTACATCGTTCAATTATTAGATACAGCCAAATTGCCATCTAAGCTGTGTCTATTTAAAAATTCTTTGAGTAGTATGTTAGCGAATATCTTTTCCCATATGTTTTACAATGCAAGATGTAGTCAAAATTTTTGTTTCTTACCAATCTGGTAGAAAATCATATTTTTTTCTACTAAGAAACAATAATCTTTGGCATATTTATTCAGAAATTTTATACCTGTATGAATAACCTCTTCATATCTCAACCATTTTTATAGGATTGTCTTATAACTCTTGTTTATTTATATGATTTATATGACTATTTTTATCTATTTTTAAAATTTGCAAAATCTTTTCTTCTAGACTTCTTGATTTCATTTTTTGTTTATATTTTTATTATTTATATAACAAAAATTCTTTTTTTGCCATCTAGTTTTAAAAGGCTTTCATAACTTTACTGACATGAACCATTTTTCCCTAAATTTTCCTCTTAACTTTCATGATTATGTATGTATGTATATGTGTGTTTTATAATTATGTCTTTAATACTGCTGAAATTTACTTTTATTAAACTATGATCATTTTCAAATGCTAGAGAGATTCATCAAAGAAAAATAATTTATTCTAAGTTGATTTAGCAAAAAGGACTAATAATATTACCAATGAAAGATATAGCAAATCACAGTTCAAATTTAAATAGTTTTTGGTTCTTTTCAACAATAAAATATATTGTCCATCACTGCATACATTTAAAAACACACCAAATATTCTCTGTCTGAAGAATCAGGAAATTTATGAAAAGAATTTCTGCATTACATGTTGCATTCCAACTTATAGAATCTACCGTTTACTTGTGAAGACAATATGCATAATATTGGACTTATTCAGGTTTGAAAAACATACTTAGCTAACTATTTTTAATTTCACAATGATTACACATTCAACATGATTTATGAAGTACAATTATAAAATATAGAGAAGAGCAAGACTGCATCCATAAACTTCTCAGTAAGACTTAACCACTAACCATTGTATTTATTTTGAGTTATATATAGGTGCATATATTATCTGTAAGTACATTTTCAGAAATATATATGAGTATATTTATGGATTTCAAATTATAATATAAATACTCTTTCATAGCTTGCTGTAATGTTAAACTTACCATGTTTTTGCAATATGCTAAGCACTTAACATATATAAACTTTTCAAAAATTTCACAACACCCACTTTAAGTAGGGTAAAATTCTTCCCATTTTTATAATATGATAACGAAAACATAGAACAAATAACATTTCTAAGTTTACAGTGCCTGTAAGTTGTAGAACCAAAATTACAAATTTACTCTCAAAGTTTGCACTGTAAGCATTAAGTATAGAGGAAGTTATACATTCTTTAAGAGAAAATGAAAGGAATTAAGGGGAGTGGAAAACAGAAAACCTTTTACTTGGTTAATTTTTTATATACTTTTATTGATGCATTATATTTATACATCATAATGAGGTTGAAAGTTATGTAAACAAGCATTCACACAGGTCTTGGTTTATTTTTATTCAGGTCCCAACTAACTCCCCATCCTCACACATAATAGTGGGATTGGTAGTGATAATTTCATACATGGGCATAGTATAATTTGAACTGTCCCTTTCCTCAGTTCTTCCTTTTTCTCTTCCCTAACTTTCTTCTTCTATCACCTTCCAAAATTCCACTGGTCACTCTTCCTCAATTATCTAAAATCCCTTTTGTTTCCCATTTTCTCTCTAGCTTTCACATATGAGAGAAAGTATTCAACAATTAACTTTCTGAGACTGGCTGATCTCACTTAGCATAATATTCTCTACTTCCATCAATTTTCCTGAAAATGACATGTTTGTTCTTCTTTATGGTTGAGTAAAATTCCATTGTATGTGTGTATTTCATATATATTTCATATATTTCCATTCCAAGTGCAGTGGTGATTACAATTAATTGATCACTTGGTCAATTTCTAAGGGTTCTATATCCTTGGCTATGTGTTCTTCTTGTATCAGGACCTCTATACAGAAAGTCAGAAAGGTGCCTTTAATAAAGTATGATTCGACTATTTGTAATTGCATAGTTATACTTGACTAATATAGCCATAGTACCTAAAAATATTACCTACTGTATAATATCAAGTTTGTCAGATTGTTAATGGTGCTTCTTTGTCATTGATTGATTTCCTCATTGCTTCATCAGATAGTTTTGAATGAGTAATTGTGGGTCACTACTTGTATAGTAGATGAATTTACATAGTGCCCATTAATCAACAATCATTCTTGCACTGAGACAGAGTGAAACAGATGGCAACAGCAATAGTGCAAGTGACTAATTTTGTCTCAACAATCTGGTGGATGCTCAATCAAGAGAATTGGTTTATTGTGGTGACAATTTATTTTAGCTCCCAAGTGTTATCTTCAAGTAGCAGTTCAAGAAATAAGACATTCTAAAGCTTCTCCAGTTTTTTTTTTTATCCCTACATGCAACAGCATTACATGTCAAATGCAAAATACCTTCAATCTGCTTCCTACTGCACTACATTTTCAACTGCTTTAAGGGTGCAGGTTACAATTTCTGCTAAATGCCATTTGGCTTTGGTTTACCAAAGTCACTCAGTTCACTCTTTAAGTTTATTTTGGACTTACCCTCTACACTATCATCAACAATTAGGTTTTATTTCTTTAAATTTAAAAATAATAGCTTCAATTCCATCAAAAACATATGCTTAGTTACTCTCGTACTGCCTTATTTTCCCTGGAAATTAATCAGAGCAGAACAAGACCTGCTCAAGTTTGACATTATCCCTGCTAGTGTGTAGAGTGGGATGGAGAAGCAGAGTATCTAATTCCCTCAAGTATATTTACTCCTTCACATCAATTGTTAACTTCCAAAGAAAAACAAAGGCTATTTACATTAAAAATCAGCAGAAAATAGTGCAATATGAAAGGTCAAAGCTATACCCTCTACTGGATAAGGTATCAGAACTATGACATTAAGTGTTCAAGACTGACAATAAGGAAGATACATTTGATGCCTGCAGAAAATGAAATCATGTCAGCAAACATTTAAGAAATAGCAACCCATTGATATGATGGCATTTTTTTTTTGACTTTATAGTAATTACTTTCTCTCAAATGTGTTACAAACTTTACAGAACATGTCTTTGGAAACTTTAAAAACAGATTGGATGTAGTGATTTCAGAATGAATCTTTAAGTCTTCAGGTGAATAAACCAGATGTACCTGATCATGGGCAAGCCCAAATTCCAATCTTGTCTTGGCATATTTGGTTGATTTCTGACAGGAAAGTAGCTAGTGTTTGTGGTTGCGTAATGAAACTTCAATTATCAATTGTGATAATCATAGTAAAATGTGAAGGAAAGTATTCTGGTTTGGTGATTTTCATTTATACAGTTCCCCTAAGTTTTAAACACCTTACTTTGAAGTGGGTTGTAGAAATATTACTTTACAGTCATTCAACACCACCAACAATAAAATCTGGATTTCTATGAATAAATGGGTAGAAAAGGGCCTGAAGTCATGCACATGGATTCAAGTTTCAGTAAAATGGAAATTCAGCAGACATAGTCATTGAGATACTTTGGATGAGGTCCCTAAGATCAAGAGACATAGTCTATTCTAACACAAAATTACACCCAGGGACAAAAACCATTAGAGAACTGAACAACTAAAATGTAGGCAGGCAAATCAGCATTAGATCAGCCTGTAGGAAATAGTAGGGCTTTAACCATAAATACTTCAATTCTTGGGCTTGGAGGAAATGAGAGAAGCATGACATAGATTTAGACCTAGTATTATCAAAGAATAGGTAAGGCAACAAGAATGAGATTGGGGACAAGTCTTCTATACAGCTTCTAAAAACAGGCTATAAGGTTTGAAGTGATCCTTTGATATAAACAAAGTAAGGATTCCATTTTTCATTGAGAGATTGTTAGGGCAAAAAGAAGGCATATATGGAGAGTCCCTTGAATAAGCTTAGTTCTGAATAAGTCCCTTGAATTCATTATTGGTCCTTGGAATTGAAACTGGCATAAACCATGGGTTACATGTCAAGAAATCACAGTTGTGAGGAAGATTAGAAACCTGGAGGGTCTAATAAAAACTACCTAGAGAATTGGGGTCACCTTAGGTATATTTGAAGAGTAGTAATGCTATTGGATATGATGCAGACAAGAAACTTCGAGCTAGACTAATGACTAAGTTTGTGACTCCAGTCCTGGCTGGGACTAACAGACACAAGGAATATGTGGCCATCTGAATGCAGGAGGATAAGCATAGTAGAGGACTAATTTGTTCAGCCACCGTCCCAGCCTGTTGCTTGTCTCTGGCAGAGACAAATGCTTATTTGCTAAAGTGACCACTGATGCTAGAAAAGTGTCTTTATGAGTTAGTCTCTGAAATATTTCAGAAGGAGGAATATGAGCTCTAAGAACAGGGATAATGCTTATTTTTAAAAGCTATTTTATTCCCCTCAAGCTTTGTGATTATTTTTGAATCATCAAATTTCAGATGGACATTCGGGGAAGGATGTCAAAAGAAATAGAAGGAATATGAGATCCATTCTCATAAAAAATCACCAAGCACAGGTAGTTTCATAAATAAAACCATTAAAGTAAATAAAATGCTATTTACAGTATTGTAATTGTGTGTTAGATATTTTAATTACTTTTTTGTGGTATTGGGGATTGAAATTAAGGGCATTCTGCATCTAAGCTGCACCCCCCCAGACCTATTTTTTTTTTTTAATTTGAAACAGGTTCTCAGTAGGTTGCAAGGGCCTCACTATGTTGCTGAGACTGGCTTCAAACCTGTGATCCTCCTGTCTTAGCTTCTCAAGTACTGAGATCATAGGTATGTGTCTCCATGCCCAACTTAAAATTACTATATATATATATGTTGGTCACTGTGGGCTGGGCATGGTGGTACACACCTGTAATTCTAGTACTTGGTAAATTTAGACAAGAGGATTGCAGGTTTGAGGCCAGTCTTGGCAGCTTAGCAAGACCCTCAGCGACTTAGCAAGATCCTATTTCAAGGTTAAAAAAAAATATGACTGGGCCTGTAGCTTCAAGGTAGAATGCCCCTGGGTTCAATCCTTAGTATAAAAAAACAAACAAACAGACAAAACAAACAAAGAAACCTTCCATCCCATCTTAGTGTGATTAACAAAATAAAATGAATGTTAATTCATATAATAAAGGTCTGTTGTAGGTATCTTTTCTCAATAGAAACAGAAATAAAACCATATGATTCATTTCATCACTCCAGAACTTTTCTAATTTTGTTTATTGTATAATATAGTGTCATGTCTCAAAAGAAAAATGAAAATATAGTGGAAATATATTGAATATGCATAAAATTTTCCTATTGGTCATGCATATAACACAAATTATACATATATTCACGAAGAGTTTCACTGAGATTGCTTGTCCACATAGTTGTGATATTTACCTGCTGTGAAGCAGAGTTGAATTGCCAAGCCACATGATACTAACCATTATTGATTATAGGTTATTTTTTCATTTCTAAGAGAATCTATTCATTTGATGCTTATTAAAACATTTAAAATATTATCATCCTAAAATATTTTAACCAATGGATAGTTTTAAAAAGAGCTATGTAGACTGTAGTGAATATTTCTAAATCAGAGTAATTTCTTTTTTTTGACCTAATTATAAATTGTTGTTTTTCAAAGATTAATATATGGGTAACTGTTCAGATATACATTAATTATATCATATGGAAAAGTTTGAATTTTTAAAAAGTGTTTGCATATATACGTATATATATGTGCATATATACATATATATACATATATATAAATGTATTGTTAATAGTTCTTAAAATTTTAGAGATTTAAAAGAATTTTAAGTGATTTCAAGAGAAAAGACACATGGATATGATGTGCCCTAGGACAAAATAATTATGCAACAGTGTTTAATCATGTCTAACATTCTTCCAATGACCTATTTTTAGACTAGTGAACAATTGAGAGTACATTAGCATTGTTTTATCACTCTTGTGATAAAATGAGGTGAGAGCAGTTTTCAAAACAGACTGAAGATGACAGAATTTGGCATAACACAGAGAAAGTTTGACACTCTTCTCATTAATAAGATTTCCTTTCATAACCTACTCCCACACATTGAAAATATATTTCTCATACCCTTGAAAATACGGTACAGCTTTAATTATTCTAAAATCTGAAGGTAGGGTGTTAACACACAGCATTTTGGAAACTATCAATTAAAAAAAATCAACCTATTAATGATGAGAGAGAAGTGCTGAGCTTCTCAGATGGAGGGCACTGTGTCTGGAAAGACTTGATGTTCTTCCAGTAGAATTTCCAGTGACATGAAAATTTCCTGGTACATCTACATACTTAACTAAAAGGGAAATTTATTTTAAATGAACACAGATGTTTATGGTTCTGCTTGACTGACAACATTTCTCTTTGCCAAACGTTATTGTTTGGAGAGTCATTAAAGGTCTGACTAGAAAAAAACTCCACATTAAAAGGAGAGAATTATAATTTAGTTTGCAGTAATTAAATCACTTAATAGCAAGTGGAGCCTAACTGTAGCAGTGAATGGATCTTTTTCAGAAGCTACAGCACTACTTAGAAATGAGCTCAGATATCAGCTACATTTTTCAAATAATTATGCTATCCCTGTGTATATCCACTTATTTGCCTTTAGAAAAGCAAACCAATTCAGTTCATTGGACAGAAAAACACCTTATAAGAAAATAAGGTCTTGACCCAATATACTTGGGAAATACTCTAATAAAGTTAAGCAGATTTTCTTATTTCAGCAAAATTCTAAGAGCATGAAGTATGTAATTATGCCTTGTGAGTAACAAAAGATGACTATTATGTGTCTCCAAATTGACCACTAAACCCCTTTCTCCCATAATGTTTCATGATATTGGTGGTTTTGCGAATTCACTTCTAGACTTGTTTCTTTGTAAATATAACATCTTGTGTTTTATTTAGGTTGTTTTTGTTTCTTCCACTGGCACACATTCTGAACTTATGACATAGCTTTTTGCAATTCACTTTCTTATGAATTATCTGCCTTACCTACCTTTTTGATTTTGATAGTCCTATCTATCCTGTGTGAGAAATTTCTATACCAGTTATATGCCCTACTATTCCACAAGAGATAGTTTCTAGCCAGGCATGGTGGTGCATGCCTGTAATCCCAATACTTGGGAGGCTGAAACCAGAGGATAATGGGTTCCAAACCATTTTTAACAATTTAGTGAGGACCTCAGCAACTTAGTGAGTCCCTGTTCCAAAATAAAAATAAAATAGGGCTGGGGATGTAGCTCAGGAGTAGAATGCCCATGAGTCAATCCCTAATACAAAAATAAAAATTAAAATTAAAAAAAATTAAAGAAGATTGCTCCTTATACTTACCTATGGATTCTCTCTTCTAGGCACCCAGTGAATTGGCAACATGCCCCAGTACTGCATGGTATTTTATAACCTGCTCCAGCCTGTTTTGTAAGAAAACAGAGTATCCTATTTATATATGCATCCTTGTTCTTTTTTGTTACTATCTATGATTTCTCTAATCGCTATTACAATTTATTTTTCATAGACCAGGTGAAGGGCTTTTATTTAGCCACTTTGATCCCACAAAGAAGAGTCTTTCAAATCAATTTCAAATGAAGACATTTTCAAGGATTTGCATTTAGGTTTGTTTATTGCATGCAGAATCATATAATTTTATATTTATTCTATTGTTTCTCAAGTATGGTGTGTACTAAATGTTAATTTTTTGCATGCTAAAATATACAAATCTTATGACAATTACTTTATTGCTTTCATTATTATATTTTTGATATAGTTCATTCTTGTTAATTTTTCATATACAATAAATATTGAGGCATTATATGAGATGATCTTCTAAAAAGAACCATAACATGTTCATTTGTTTTTCAAATAGCACTAATTTTTAATATAGCATAACATTGAAATTCAAATTGAATTTTCTATCAATCCATCATACAATCTATGCTTCATATTACCTTGATTTATAAGCAGATATAATTTATTTTCCTTAGGATAGAATTGTTCTCTGCCCTTACATCTGAAGATTTATATGTTTTTTTTATACAGAAGTTATTCATCATCATGCACATTTTACATTGAAATATTAAACAAGAAAAAAAAGTTCATGTTAATTTCCCAGAGGTTTCTTTTGGCTCAATTGGCAGCAAGTTCAGGTATTTGGTTAGAATTTACATCTAATCTAATTCTCAGCACATGAACTGTACAACTCTTTTTTTTATTTCTTACTGAACTTGTTTACACACCATAGGAAGTGTTTTAGAAAATACCAAGTCATTTGTAGCTTTCTGACAATAACTTTGGAATGTGTGGAAATGGAGGATTTGGCAAGTATTCTTTTTTCATCTTCCAACCTTAGGGAATTACTGCATCCTATTAAAACATAATTAAAAGCTGGGCATGATGGCACATGCCTTCCCAGTACTTGGGATGGTGAGATAGGAGGAAGGATAGCATTTTGGAGACCAACCTCAGCAACTTAGTGAGACCCTCAGCAGCTTAGTGAGACTCTGCTTAAAAAAAATTTTTTTTAGGGCTGGGCTATAGCTTGGAAGTAGAATGCATCTGAGTTCAATCCCCAGCATAAATAAATAAATAAATAAATAAATAAATAAATAAATAAATAAATAAATAAATAGTGCAGTTCAAATAATACTATGGAAATATGTGATGGTATTATTACCAATCTCACTAACTCACTAACATATGGGCTGAGGGAGGAGGGAGGAGCAGGGTGGGATGTGGAGAGAAATACACAAAGAGCTGTGTGCATGTATTTTTTTTTTTATCACATTGAAACTCACCATGATGTATAATTGCAGTGCACTAATAAACATTTTTTAAAATAAATCAGTGATGAAGCCAGGAATGGTAGTTTATGCCTGTAATTACAGCCATTTGGGAATCTGAGGCAGGAAAATCATAAGTTTGAGGCCAGCCTAGGGAATTTAGCAAGACTGTCTCAAAATAAAAATTTAAAAGGGACAGGGGTTTACTTCAGCGGCAGAGAAGTAGGTTGTAAGCAAAAATAAAACAAAAATTATCAGTGATGAAAAAGATAAAGATGGAGAGAGAGGAGAAGAAGTCAATTTTGAATGCCCATATAAAGGCTTTGCTAATAACCTATCATATACAAGGAAAGAGGAGGGGTGATGTGCGATGGGGTTAGGAGATGTGGTGTGCACATATGAATGTATCACTTTAAATCTCACTATGATGTATAACTACATTGCACCAATAAAATTATAAAAATATAAAATTCACAAAGTAAACCACTGACTATGCTTACACATACACCCAGAGAAATATTGAATTTTATGTATTTGTATGATATAGTTTTCCCTATTAAAGGTAGGCAGCTTCCAGACAGGAAGGAACTGTCTTAAGTATTTCCTAAATAACATAAAATTAGTATAGTAGAAACTCAGAAGAATATTATGAGGAAATGAACAAACTCCATTATCAATTTTAGGAGAAGTAGTGAGCACTTACAATTTTTTTGCTTCTCATTTTGACCACCCTAATCTCCAGTCTCAGCTTCCTTGCTTAAAGTAAAGCTCTTATCTTGTTCAGAGATAGAGACTGTGACCTAACTGGAAGTCAATTAATACATTAATCATTGAATTGAGTTCCTGTCTGAAGTACATAAAATAAGAATTAAATAATCTTCTTACAGAAATCTTTGGTGTGATGTGATTGTTTTTATGCATGGACCTAAAGCTAAGGGAGCACTGGTTTTGGAGAAGCTGTAGTGATCTTGTGACCACACTAGGGTTTCATTTCTTAGGGCTTGATGATTGAGATGCACAGCTGATGGCAGTGATGAGCAATGGAAAGAAACTCAAGCCCTGATGATGCAATTATCACCTCTACCTCAGGCTTTAGAGCCAGCCCTATCATAAGACCTTATAAACTACCTGAGACAAAACATGCTCTATTTGACTTAAATGAGTTTTGGTTGGGCCTTATGAATTCTGCAACTGAACGAAGCTGTTTCAAAATAAATAATAAAAAAAAATAGGGCTGGGGGTGTAGCACAGAGGTAGAATGCCCCTGGGCTCAACCCCCAGTACCACAAAATAAATAAATAAATAAATAAATAAATAAATAAATAAATAAATAAATAAATAAATAAAAATTAAAAAATGCCTGTTCTCCTTTACATATTTTATATGCATGTAAAGCACATTTCTCTAACTAGTACTTTATTAATTAGGACAAACCAGGCATTAAAATTTATTCAGTGATAGTTTTCCTCAATAAAAGAACATATTCAATTTCTCAAAATTTCATAAAAATTGAGGCTTGGGTTGGAAGATGTTATGGCTTGGATTTAGAATGTTCCATAGACCTCACGTAGACAAGGCAGCCATGTGGGAGGTGGGGTTTGGTTTCTGAGGAGGGGTCCCTAGTGGTGTGGCCTTGGGGATTATATATGGTTCCTCCTCCCATTGTTCTTTCTCTCACTTCCAGCCTCCATGATATGAGACCACAGCCCTTGTTCTCTCTCTCCCTGGTGAGCCCCTGCAGATGTAACTGCTGGACATGGGCTAATCCCCTGAAATCTCCAGAATTGTTATCAAATAAATCCTCTAAGTTGTGTGGTCAGGTTTTTTGGATCATGGAAGTGAGAATTCTGGCTGAAACAGAAGACTCTATAAGTCACTAATGGGGCCACATCTGCCATCTACTTCCTGGTATCCTTCACTAAGACAAGTTTTATGAAAAAGAAAAGGGATAATGTATACAAAGGAGATCATGCATGTTTTTTAAAAAAGTGTTACTGCTTGGTGATAGACATACATCTTTATTCAATATTCATAATCATAATCATCACAATCACCATCAGTCATAACTATCACCTTAAAAATCATGATTATCATCTTTAAAATCCTTTCCAGGGGGAGAAAATATGGCAACTTAGAGGGAGATAGCAGGATTCAGGCATGCCGAGACTTGGAACTCAATAACCAGGAAGTCTGCTTCTTGACAAGGGAAGAAAAGCACCAAAAATCTCAACAAAAAAATTAAAGCTGAAAAGTCACAGAACCAGAACTAGAAAAAAGAGCAGAGGACTATAAAAGTTCTCCATGCATCCTACCTGGGAAATGGAGAGTAGCAGCAGCAGTGCCATCTTAGCCAGGCTGCTCTGGAGCTGGTGGCTGCTGGCACCATGGCTTCCAGAGACCTCCAGGAAGAAACTGGATTGTTGTGAAGCTGGTCACTACAGACCATCAGTGAAAGTGGTCGACATATCACTCCAAGTTTGACAGCAACCTGGCTGAATCCGGACAGGACACCACAGCTGCAGCCGAATCCATCTTTTCCAGCAGCAATTCAGAGCAGCAACAGCATCCATCAGGACTGTAAGTTAACCAGCTATTCCAGTGGGAAATGGTTGTGTCTAGCCACAGGAAGTTGTATAGCAAGGAAATAGCCTGTTGGGGATCTGAGACTTTGCAAATCACCCCAGTGAAGGTGGGGGTAGAGACTACTGTCAGACACAGCAGAAATGTGAATAGTAGATATCTCCTAGAGGCAGGCAGAAAGGAACTGCAATTAGCAGTTCTCAGAACCCTTTTAAGGTCCCTAGGGATAACTATGGGGCATCCACCCATAATTCTGGGGGAAATAGCTCAGTGTACCAAGTTTCAGTCTCTGAAAGCAGTGAACTTGAGCTTGGACATGTTTGGGCACTACAAGGACCCACACCAGAAGTCAGCAAGGGCCCCTGGGAGTGGCCACCTAGGACAGGGGTGGTGTCCCTGGGGCTAAGAAACAGAGCCAACTAAGCCCCCCAGCTTTGAACTGTGCAATCTTTCCCTGACAGACCTTGATCCTCTATGGAGAGTGGCAGCAGAGTCATTTTTACCAGATGGTGCCAAGAGGCCAGGGCCCTCAGAGTATCACTTGATCAAAGTCATAAGCCAGGAATTCAATACTCTCTCTGCTAGCAGAGTTTGTACTTAACATGCCTGTATGCTAGTGACTGAAAGTACCTCATGTGACCTTAACAAGCAGATCTGAAATAGTCTCCCAGAAACCATCAAAGCTCAGAGAGGGCCATAAGTTTGGAACATAGCAATTGCTAGCTTTGCTGAGCCTAAGCACACAGTCACAGAGGCCAGAGGTCAGAACGCCGTAGTATCACAGGCTCACAATGAGCAGAGCAGCAGTGGTATCTGGGGTCCATTAGGTCCCAAATACAAGGCTGCAGGCTCTGGCCCTGTGGAGAGACTCTGAAACATCATAGTCTCTGGCCCTGTGGAGTGTGGGCCAGAAGAGCACAGTAGCCTGAAGCCAATCAGAGACTCCTGTTTGTTTGCACTAACAACTATATCTAGTTAAAAAGCCTCTGGGGGACAAACTCAAAAGTTTGATTTCTGAGTCAGATTGGAAGAGGTGAAGATATACCCCCAACATAGACCTTATTACAAAGGGACAACAAATAAACAGAGCACTTACACACAAAGATCAAGAAGATGCCAAGACAACAGAAACACAAACCTGAGAATTCTGAAAATATGAGAATGAGGAGTAGTGAGGAAACAATAAACTCCCACAACTCCACAACAAGGAAGATCACTGATACTAGTCTGCAAGAAATGCAAGAACGGTAATTCCAAATTTTGATCTTCATATGATAAAAGGCCTCAAGAAAGTATACAGGAAATGCAGGAGGAAAGTAAGGCTTTAAGAAAGACCCAGACCAGAAAGAGGCTTTGGATGAAATAATGGAGTCAATAAATGAAGACAGCAACAAAAACCAACTTTGACAGGCTAGACCACATGAAAAATAGGGTATCACTCTTGGAAGACAGTTCATTAAAAACCAAAAGTACAATCAACATTATACAGAAGTCATTACAGCAACACAACCTAAAAATCCAACAAATATGGTATAAAACAAAATTTCCTACCTAAATTGAACCAAAAAGATATAGAAAACCTAAAACAAACAATAACAAGCAGAGATAGAAACAGCAATAAAAAGTCTGCCATTTAAGAAGAGCTCAGGTCCAGATGTATTTCCAGCTGAATTCTACAAAACCTTTACCGAAGAAATAAACCAAATACTTCACAAGTTATTCCATAAAATTGAAAGACATGGAATTCTTCCAAACTCCTTCTATGAGGCCAGTATCACATTAGTACCAAAATCAAATAAAGATACCTCTATAAAAGCAAATTATAGACCAATATCATTGATGAACATAGGCAAAAAATTCTAAACAAAATACTAGCCATGTGCATTCAAAACCACATCAAGAAAATTGTACATCATGACCAAGTTGGTTTCATCCCAGAAAAGCAAGGATAGTTTAACATACTCATACATGTTATTCACCACATAAATAGAACTAAAAACAAAAACTACAGGATCATGTCAACATATGCTGAAAAAGCATTTGACAAACTCCAACACCCCTTCATATTAAAAACATTGCAGAAAATCAGAATAGAAAGAACTTAGCTCAACATCATGAAACCAAAGCCAATATTGAATGGGGAAAAATGGCAGGAATTCCGTTTAAAATAAGGAACAAGACAAGGAGACCATTCTTTTTCAATGTTCTCCTCTAAACTCTTGCCAGAGCAATATAACAAAAGAAGGATATCAAAGGAGTTCAAATAGGAAAAGAAGAAATAAAATTATTTGCAGATGAAATGAACCAATATTTAGAAGACCCAAAAATCTCAACCAATATATTATTAGAGTTCATTAACAAATTCAGCAAAGTAGCTGGGTACAAAATCAATCTGAAAAAATCAGTAGCTTTTCTATATGCCAACCAGGAATCCATGAAAAGAGAAATACAGGAAACAATTTCATTTACGATATCATAAAAACCAACAAAATACTTAGGAATAAACCTAAACAAAGAATTAAAAGATCTCTACAATGAAAACTATAAAACACTAAAGAAGGAAATTGAAAGATCTACCTTGCTGTTGGATAGGCAAAATAAATATCATCAAAATAGCCATTCTCGTAATCCCAGCATTCGGGAGGCTGAGACCTGAGGATGCGGGTTTGCGGCCAGCCTCAGCTACCTAGTGAGGCACTCCGCAACTTAGTGAGACTCGGTTTCAAAATAAAGAATAAAAAGTAGGGCTGGGGGTGTAGCTCAGAGGTAGAATGCCCCTGAGTTCAATCCCCAGTACCAAAAAAAAAAAAAAAAAAAAAAATAGCCATTCTACCAAGAGTGATCTACAGAATCAATGTAATTCCTATCAAAATACCAATGTCATGCTTCATAGACCTAGAAAAATCAGTCATAAATTTCATATGGAGGAACAAATACCCAGAATAGCCAAATAATTCTCAGCAATAAGAACCATGCAGGAGGTATCACAATTCTTGACTTCAAATTATACTACAGAGCTATAGTAATTAAAACAGCATAGTATTGGCACAAAAACAAGCCCATAGACCAATGGACTAGAAAAGAAGATACAGAAACAAATCTGCACACTTATAGTCATTGATCTTTGACAAAGGGGCCAAGCACATATGGTGGAGAAAAGACAGCTTTTCAACAAATGGTATCGGAAAATTGGTTATCTATTTGTAAAAAAACATAGAACTAAATCCTTACCTCTCACCCTGCACAGGATTCAACTCGAGATGGATCAAAGACCTAGAAGTTAGACCAGAGACTGTGAAGCTACTAGAGGAGGTCCTAGGTTCACTGCTGCAACATATGGGCACAGGTAGAAACTTCTTCAGCAAGACCCCCACAGCTCAGAAAATTAAAACAAGAATTAATATGTGGGATGGCATTAAACTAAGAAGTTTCTGCACATCAAAGAATACCATCAAGAGTCTAAAGAGAGAGCTGGGCGTGGTGGCACACACTTGTAATCCCAGCATGTGGGAGGCTGAGACCAGAGGATCCGGGTTAACGGCCAGCCTCAGCTACCTAGTGAGGCATTCCGCAACTTATGAGACCCTGTTTCAAAATAAAGAATAAAAAATAGGGCTAGGGGTGTATCTCAGAGGCAGAATGCCCCTGAGTTCAATCCCCAGAACCACACACACAAAAAAAAGAGTCTAAAGAGAAAGCCTATGGAATGGGAGAAGATCTTTACTAGCTATCCCTCTGACAGAGGATTAATATCTAGAATATACAAAGAACTTCAAAGGCTTTACACTAGAAAAACAGCCCAATCAAAAAATGGGCCACTAAATTGAATAGACATCTCATAAAAGAAGAGATTCAAATGGCCAATAGATACATGAAAAAATGTTCAAAGTCATTAGCAATCAGGGAGATGCAAATCAAAACTATACTTACTGATGTGCCGGGCGTGGTGGCGCACGCTTGTAATCCCAGCATTTGGGAGGCTGAGACCGGAGGATCCGGGTTCACTGCCAACCTCAGCTACCTAGTGAGGCACTCCACAACTTAGTGAGACTTGGTTTCAAAATAAAGAATGAAAAATAGGGCTGGGGGTATAGCTCGTATAGCTTGGAGGTAGAATGCCCCTGAGTTCAATCCCCAGTACCGAAAAAAAAAAAAAAAAAAAAAAAAAAAAAAAAAAAAAAAAAATATATATATATATATATATATATATATATATATATATATATACTGATAAGTCTATCTCACCCCAATCAGAATGGCAATCTACAAAAAGTCAATGCTAGCAAGGATGTAGAGAAATAGGAACTCTTCTATACTGTTGATAGGATTGCAAACTAGTTAAGCCACTATGGAGATCAGCGTGGAGATTCCTTAGAAAACTGGGAGTGGATCTACCATATGATTCAGTTATATCACTCCTGAGTATCATTCCAAAGAGGTTGAAACCAGAGAACTACAGTAATATATGCATACTCATGTTCATAGTAGCATAATTCTCTATAACCAAAATATAGAAGCAACTCAAGTATCCATCAACAGAAAAATGGATTACAAAACGATGGGAAATACACACAATAGAATTCTACTCAGCCATAAAGAAGAACAAAATAATGTCATTTGCAAGAAAACGGAAGGACCTGGAGTACACTATGTTACATGAAATTAGTCAGTCACAGAAAGTGAAGGGTCATATCTTTTCTCTAATATGCACAAGGATAGGGAGTAATTAGGGTACCAGACGAACTCCAGATAATGGAGGAGAAACCTCACTGGAGCCAGGAAAGTGGTCTAACGGAAGGGGAGGGGAAGACTTTGGTTCATTAATGGAATTGCTACCATTGACTATGTGTACAAATGTGAAATACCAATGCCAACCTCAATACTCTGTATGGAAAAAGGTAAGATGAGGTGGGTGTGGAGGTGCACCAAGTTCTGTGTGCATTTATTTCATTGTCAGTTAGATTTACATTATGAGAGAGACTATAATGCACTAATAAAAGCATATAAAATAAATAACATATTTTTCAGGATAAACATTTAATAAATCTGTAAGTAATTACTAATACTATAAGTACTACCTTGAAGTGAAATACTTTTTTGATTTATTAATATCTTTATTTTGCTTCTATGCATATTTCCCCTTATTATATTATTGTAATAAGCTAAATTATGCAGAGGTTTTTTTTTTTATTGGTGCATTGTAATCATACATCTTTGTTAGGTACAAGCTAGTAGAGGCATACATGCACACAGGTCTCATTTAACACTTCCCTAGCTCCTGCCCCATTCCCTTCCCCACCCTCCTTCTCATGTTCAGTTTAGTGATTGATTTTGATATGTTTGTGAAAGTACATCATGTGCATTAGGGTGCTCCCTCTCCCTCCTATCACCTTCAGTTAGGTCACCTTTGCTAATCTAAGGTTTTTCCTTATTTTTCCCAATTTCTCCCTATCTTCCACATATTAGGGAGAGCATATGATTTTTTACTTGTCGTGACTGACTAATCTCACGTAATATAATGGTTTCCAATTCCATCCATTTCCCTGTAAATTACATGATTTTGTTCTTCTTTAAGGCTGAGTAAAGTTCCATTGTATACATATCCCATAGTTTTGTAATCCATTCATCTGTTGATGGACATCTTGGCTGGTTCCATAGTTTGGATATTGTAAATTGTGCAGCTATAAACATAGACACACATGCATTGGTCTGATAGTTTGGTTTCCATTCTTTGGGGTCAATATCCAGAAGTGGTATATTGCTGGATCATATGATAGATTCAGTCCCATTTGTCTGAGAATCCTCCATATTCTTTTCTAAAGTGATTACACTAACCTGCAATAACATCAGCAATGTATAGGGTTCCCACCTTGCCAGCACTTGTTGTTATTTGTGTTTTTGATTATTGTCATTCTAATTGGGGTTAAGTGAAATCTCAGGGTAGTTTTGATTTCCATGTCTCTGATTGCTAATCATGTTGAACATTTCCTCATATATTTATTGGCCATTTGTATTTCTTTTGTGAAGTGTCTATTTAAATCCTTTGCCCACTTTTTGATTGAGTTGTTTTCTTAGCTGTGATTTTCTTGAGTTCTCAAGAAAATCTCAGAGATTTATAAGAGGAAGTTTAATGGTCTTTCTCTATCCCTTCTAAACCTAACCCTTTATAGTAACTAGTGCTAACAGTGCTAAGTATCCTTATATGTATTTTATACTATATTTGTGCATAATAGTCTCATATAATGTAGTTCACAGTGATAGTCACATAGATTCACACTGCACTTTGAGTTTTCCCTTTGGCTCCTTTCTCACTCCCCCACCCCATACAAGTTATTGAGATTGGCATTGGTATTCTCACATATCTACATAATGTCAGTGTAATTATGGAATGAAACTTTATTTGAAGTAATTTTAGGCTTACAGAAAAATTGCAAAGACAATACAATGGATTTCTATATACCCTTCAACTAGCTCTACCAATTAAATAGATGATCTCAATAATTTTGTCATCAATATTTAAAGTCCATAAATCTAATAAGCAATTTCTATAAAACACTCATGTCTAGATATTTCTCTTATTTGCACATGCAAATTAATATTCTAAATAGCACAGTAGCCTAAAGCAAAACATCACTAAAACAAGTAGTTGGTTATTTTTTGACAAAGCATTATGAGAAACTGGACTTTTTTTATGTCTGAATGAACATGAATTATAACAAAATTTCTAACATAGACAAATTATCCAAAGTAAGATTTTTTGGGGGAAAGAAGACAGGATATTTAATAATACTTCACAGATATTTATAACTAATTGTTTACTCCATTACTAGGAGAAAAATGTGTGTGTATCTGGGGCTATACTATGGGGAAGGAATTTTGAATATGCCTAATGTTTTCTTAACCCAGATAAAACATTCTGGTACATATTTTCAAGGAAAGCTGCCAAATTTATTTTTATGTTTTATTTTTCTTTGAAAAGGTATATCCTTTCTTAGAAATCTAAAATGATTGCTGTCCTGTCAGAAAATATGAATATGATTTAATGCTTTCTTTGGCTTCCCAGTAATTTAAGCTTCTGTAGTAGTTTCCATTGCACTAAATACTCTGGGAGCAAGGATCACCCTGTAGAGTCTCAAAATGCTATACTGCATTACAGTTTATTCTTATGATTCTATATGTGTACCTTCTACTACAATACAATGATCATGTATTGAAAAATACTCTAGTAAACTTTCCAAAAACCTGTTTGTTACTAGTAACCACAGCAACAGTTGTCTGGACATCTGTCCATGAGGAATTGGCTTGAAATGACTAACTCATTTCACAAAGACCAACAAGAGCTTTTTGATTCTGATACTTTTCACTCCCCACGGGCTTGGGCCAAATGAAAGCTCTTTGTAAGACTCTCATAGTTTACTGTGTCTGAGCACTTTGTTCTGTTTTAAAAACTGAAGTTTAGGCCCTCTCTTTCATCACTTCTTGGGATATTTTTACAATGCTAAATTGGCTGTCATGTGGCATGGCAGTCAGTACTATGAAAGGATGAAAGCTACTAGCTTGAAAGAAGAATCATGGATAGTATATAATTAAATTTCCCTCTGTTCCTTGCAGACTCCACAGGGAACCATGTACACACACATATACCTGACTTAGCATCAAGGACCTGCACTTTTGCTAATTTTCATTTCTTTTTATGGGTTGGCCTCTGATCCTGAGTTTATAGTTATGCAGAAACTATACTCTTAAATTTTACTTCCAGGAAACTAAAAACTACCAGAAAAAGCAGTTGTCCTTACTTATGCAGACCCCCAGACTCATTCCATATGTCATGTCTCTAGGATGAGTCTTCCTTAGTACTCGGTGTCTTTTGGGGAAGTAAAACCAAGGCCATTACATATATTTACTATCTAAAATATAGCACACTTCAAATTGCCATTGATTAATCATAGACAAATTATAATTTCTCTGCTTAGTTTTGAGCACTTGTTATATCTTCTCTGGACAGTCTTCTATTCCCAGGAAAGCAAAAATAAAACAATGGGGGTTAATGGTAAATAATAATAGCAAAAAAAAAAAGTAAAATTTATGGAAGAAGCATCTATATTGGATGTTTTAAATTCAAATACAATATCAAAAATGAATGCAATTGCTAATGTAAAATCAGGTGGATTTGAGGAAGGATTTGTTCTAAAAAAGCAAAGTAAAAATTTGCACTAAGGTTAAATCCTAAAGACCCTCGAAGGAGCATTTTTTAAACTTCAGTATGTATAGGAAATACCTAAAGGATTTACTACAAATTCAGATTCTTGGGACCTAGTTTGTATATATAAAACATGGTCTCAATTAGCAAGAGAAATTTACTGACTAATCAATGAAATACTACTTTAGTCTATTAAGTTAGCAAATTATGGGGTTAAGAAGATCTCATATATTACTGTTGGGAGCATAAACTGATGTAACCTTTCTGAAAGACACTAGAGTATTTTTCAAAACCTGTTGAATTCTATAACTGCTAATTTAATAATTCTATTTGAATTTAGTCCAAAATATGTATAAACCATATTTATGAGGATATTTATGTTGTAGTTTTGTATTACAGCATAAATTTGGGATTAAATGTCTCATATATCAGATAAATTGTGACATAAATGAAATAAATTATTAAAATCTAGCAACATTTTTACATGGAAAGATGTTCATTACATTGAATACCATTCAAGATAGAGATTAAAATGCATTTTGTTAAACATAAATGTTTTTAATAGATACATTACAAAACTAATGGCTCCCATTTTGTGAAAAGACATAGAAGTTGATAATTCATATTTCTTATGATTTACGTGTATTTTGGTGATATATTTACAATCTGTGTCAAAATTCTTGAGAATGTTTCATCTAAAAAGTTTCATAGAAATAAAACCCAAAGATTTAAAGATTCAGAAAAATCTTATTTGTACAAACTTAAAAATCAGCTACAAAAGTGAAAAACAAAAGAAAAATGTAATTGTTCAACAAGAGAACAGTAATTAAATAAGTGATATCTCATCTATCTTGTTATGTATTATACGGCCAATAAAGGCAGTTATTAAAAACATTCAATGGTGTGAAAACACTAATACTATAACATCAAGCATACATGTATAAATATGTACATATGTAAATAAATGTAAGTAAATATATAAATACAAATATATAGCCATAAATGAATAACATAAATTAAATATATATATATATTTGTTATAATATATAAATATATATAAATGTTATATAAGGTGGGATCTGAATCAAATTATGTGAAGAGAAAAATAATTTTAAAATATATTAAAAATATACTGGCAATAAAAAGACAAAACTGTTTCATAGTGATTAGATTGCAAGCGATTGTTTTTCAGGTCTCCTCATAATTTCTATGATTTTGAATATCCTAACAATGTTATGCATCACTTTTTTCATTAGTAGCAACAAATTAAAACAAAAACCTTGTGGCAGAAACCAAAGGTTAGAACTATCTTAAGATGAAGAACAAGTTATATATCAATGTAGTGTTCGAAATATAAGGATAAGAGATAATAGCACATTCTCAGAAGACATAAGGGCGATGTTTTCAACTAAATACAACCTCTCCTCTAGGACTTAACTAAAGCACTGGTGCCTCTAGCAATTCTTTCTATATTATATAAGTACCAGCTAAGATAACCTTTTGGCTAATTCAAAGAATTAATGTTTTTGTCTATAAACTAACACAGGACTGTGTGTTCTCCTGTGTCATTTAGGTATCTGCCTTATTGCTCCTAAAAAATAAAAATAAATAAATAAAAACTTCTGCATTTATTTCTCTAGTAATCAGTAAACTGTCTTCTGGAGGGTTAATAAGAAATGGATTTTGTTTACCACTTCTTCTGAGTGTGACTCTCTGCCACTATGTATGCATTTTTAAAATTAGTTCCTTGTGATTCGGATCATTGTTGTAATCACATAAATAGGTTATGGTTTACGTGCCTAATTTTTCTGACATCCAGCCAGATTATTCCTTGTCCCATCACTCCTTTGCCATCATTACCACATCCAGGCAGCAGAACAAATGAGAGAAGGGATAGAGTATTCTGTTCTCTTTAAAGACACAACTTGAAAATTGTACTCACCACTTTCTCTCAAATTTCATTAGCTAGAAGGATGCTTTTTAGTACAATAGCCCTTAAACAGATGTGGCTTTTGATGATGTGTTGTAAGTTTGAAACACAACATATTTAAAAATTGTGGCTTGAAAAAAATATGAAATAAATCACTAATATTTTATGTTGATTATGTGCAGTAATGCTAATATTTTTCAGTGTGTTGGATTAAAAATATATCCTTAAATTTACTCTCACCTTTTTCTCTTTTATTAAGTGTGACCACTAGGACAGATTTATCACAAAGAAAGATAGACTCATGTTTTAGAAATAGGATTTGTTGGAAGAAATTCTTCATGGACATTTTGCATTTCTGCGCTTTATTTTAATATATTTTTTTGTTGCATTGTAGTTTCACAATGTAATATATTTCAGAGTGGTAGGGACATACATGCACACAGCACTTGGTGAGCATTCACCCCCCTCTCAACACCGCCATTTCCTTCTGTACTCCCTCTCTATCCCCATACATGATATTGAGTTTGACATTGGTAATTTCACGTAGAAATACTTTCTGTACTTTATCAAGTGAAACACTGACTTCCTTTTCTTCTGAAATTCTTTTCAAAACTATTTGTATAGAAGACAGCCTTAGAGGGCATCATGCCTTTCCTAGTAGCAAAAGACAGGCAGGTCTGCTTTCTGACCATTTTAAAAGTTAAGTTTCCTAATCTCACAGTGTATCTACTATAATGCAACCCATTTCATGGACAAGCATTATCTGGCCTTCTTCACATGGGTCTGTGGTACTAAGGGATCAGGGAACCAATGTAAAATGGATACTGTGGCCAATGCTATTGCTGTCAATGAGATACTGTTGTTTCTCTTTGATCCCAAATTCTGATCTTCTAATAGCATCTACGAAAGCACAGCAGATGGTCTTGTTCACTTGCAAATAGGGTAGAACTCAGACTCTACTGCCACAGCTCTTTCATAGCTGGATCTTGAGCAAGGCTCAGTCCACTGGAGTACTGCAAGGCAGACTATTCCAAAGGAAGGAATGCGTGGCATATCCCACTTTGCATTATGTTATATTCTGGAAATTTTGGGTGCTTTGGGGTTTGTTTTTACATTAATTATAAGGAAAATTTCTTAGAAACAGAAGGTGGATGGACGGATTGTGATTTCTCAATATTAGCTGAAAAAGCACTGCCTTGAAACAACCCATAAGAAATTCATTAACCACATACAAACCTTAGTTAGGAAATGGGCTTTGCAAGGTTAGTTACTAAAAAGTCTTATGTTCCCTCTCAACACACAGGTATAGAAACAAAATAAATAATCCAAAGAGATTTAGGTCTACTATTTTATCTATGAGTAAAGAAGGCTTTAAGACAGATAGTCTTTGCCCACTTCCACCTTGTATCCTTGGAATTTCACAGGATATATTAACTCTTTAGCTGCCTGAGAAAAAGAAATAACACTGCTTAAAGGAGCTAAACAAATAGTAAAGATTTAAACTAATGAATAGAGGTTATTGTTAACCTTTAACACTGCTTTGTACTAAAAGAATCTTTATATATGTATTGTATTTTGTAATCTTTACTGTTTTCTTAACCCTAGTACATGTCATGGGAAATGGCTTTTCTAGTTAAAGATGTGCCTACTCAACCTTTAGAAAAATAAGACTGTAAAAATTCCTGTTCTATATGCCTCACTGCAAAAAAGATAATATAAAAAACAGCTACTAACAAGCAATAAACAGATACGCTTCTACACTGCATGCCATGTGAGCATATTCTCTCAACCTTGTCTCAATCCACACCTATCGAAGGACCCCAGACCCTGCTGCCTAGAGGGCTGGATTCTCAACACTCTACACAATTCTTGATAAGAGTATCCATAATTTGTCAATTGTACATGGTGTGATTTCATAAAATAATATACTATCTAATAACCATACAAAGTCTGAGGGCACAGCCTTACATGTTATCCACTTATCATACACCTTTCTATTCTATGATATGCATAAATTATTTAAATTCTTTGTGTGTAGTTTTTACTCATATATAAAATAAAATCCTACCTAATAAATTCATCATACAGATTGCAGGACATAAATTTATGTAAATCTCTTAGAAGCCAAGGCTAGTGGTTTTCACTCAATAAATGTTATCATTACCAATTAGATGAGGAATTATAGCTAAATGCAATAAAAATAAAATTTCATTGAGCAAAACTGACAATAATTTGTTTTATATAGTTAATCACACATAATTGGCATAATGCAAACATCTTTTGAATGGATATAGTGATGTTATTGTTTCTGGATGTGACACATGGCCCTAGAAATTCACATATGGCAAAATACTTGGAAAGTTCTTAATTATAGTCAAGAGAAATTCTTCTCATTAGGGGATTTTATTTCAGAAATTATGTGATTTAGCTACTTAGGTTAAATATTGGGTTTTGATCATTTCCTAGATCAAGGAGGTCTGTTAAGGAGATCTGTTTTTGAGTCTTCTACTTTTCCCTATGTCCTCTAAAGTCTTTGGAAGTGACTCACTGTATAGGAGTCCACTAGTTACAGGAGTAATAGTGGCTCATGGATGATTAGTTTTCTCATACTTGATCTAGTTTCTCATCATCACATAATTGATGCTCATGATAAGATTCTTTGAACAACTTTTTACCAACCATTCACAATGCTCTGGTAGACTGTGAACTCATTGAATAAAGGGGCCAAAGTCTATTTTTCTTCCCATTGCTGGCAGTCCTGTATAATGCTTAGCACACAGTGGATGTAATTACATGTTCACTGAATCAGGAAATGAGAGATGGTTAATTCCTGTTTGAATCAGAAATACTGATTGTGTTACATTAAAACGAAAGTATTTTTTGAGTGGCTTGTGGATTAACCCAAAAAGATGATTGGCAAAAATATGGAGCCAAAGATGAAATAAAATTATTACCTGAAGTTCTCTTGAATATCAATTTTGAACAAAATAGAATTTGTCCTAAAATTTCAATCTGACACATTATCTTAGCCATGCCATAATTCCCATGAGCAAATACTTAATTTTCCTAATGGGAATTATTTTATGCTATGACATAATTTATACATCACCATTACTATTAGTAGGTGAAAGTAGATGATATCTTTCTTGGGAAGATATGTGAGGCTCTCCCATGTGGAACTGTCTGAATAGCAAGCAAAGTAGATGGCCTTGGGTCTTTGAAAAGTTCATAAATAATCTCAGTGCACACAATGCTTAATTAGTGACCTATTTCCTGATTTTAATGCTTTAATGTTTTAAATATCCTTAAAAATACAAGTTTCTTAGGGTTTCCACTCTCTGTTTATGTGAACCATCTGTTTCTGTATGTTTTTTACTTTTTCCATTAAAACCCTTAGCATATTTATTATAATTGTTTAAAATTCCTCATATGAAAATGCCATATTTGAGGCTGTTTCTGGTTCTAAATAGTGTCTGGAGCTTGTAGTTCTTTCATCTGTAATCCCTGTTACTATATGGTAGTCTGATTAATATGATAATAAGGTATAGAGGGAAGGGAAACATTCTATAGTGTTATGATTAGTTCTTCATATCTTAGTGAGCATCACTGCTCTATTTTTCACCCTCGAGGTGAGTGCAGAAAGTGAGATGACCTATAATTGTGTATTTAGTTTCTACTTGGTCAGTTAGGATTCCAATAAAACACAGGTTAATTAGGCTCTTGCAAAATAGTTTCCTTTGAAGGCACTTTTTTTTTTTTGTAGAAAACTAAAATCATCTAGTTATGGTTAAAAATATCTTTAACCCGTCCCCTCTTGGAAGCACAAGGAAGTTCTTGTCTGATCTTCACTTGAGAATCTCATGGGGCTTCTCAAATAAATATGGCATAATAGTGTGGGGGACATCCCTAAGAAAGAATCTGCAGAGTTTTAATTCTCAAACTCTTCCACATCGAGCCTCCAGCAATGCATTAATTATGGTTTCAATGTTCCTCCAGCAGTTGGCTTCTGTTCCTAATAAACTGTGATTCTCAGTATCTGTCTGTCTACCCAGTTTTCAGGGAGGTGTCTTGCTCTATGACTAAATTCCTTTGTGGATCTAAGAGGAGATTTTATTTTTCTTTTGTTAAGCTTTCTTCTTGTTTTGAGAATGGGGATGACAATTTCCAAGCTCTTTTCATGTTGGACTAGAAATCAGAAGTCTGCAGGCATTTTTAGGTGTGATTTATCTTTCTTTATCAACCTATGTACAAGATGTTCTTCTTAAAACATCATTTAGAGGTGACCAAGCAAAGACTAAGAAGACATTTGACATTTCGAAAGTGGCTATCAAACTCACTAAAATCAATGTTTTTCTATTTTCTTTAGCACTCTTACAGATTGCATTTTCCATTTTCTTTTTCGGTAAGTTTGGCTATTTGGCCCAAAGGAATGTGCCAAAGGAATTTAAACACAAATGACCTGGCCCAGAATAATCTTCTGCCCTAGTTCTTACTCTCTTTCCTCAGGCTATGAATGGAAGACTCTGTGTACCTAAAAGGGTATAAAGTTATAAGAAAGAAGTAACTAGGGTACCTTGATGGCTCTACATAAGAACATTCATCTGTCTTTATTCTCCACCCCAACCCACATAAGACAATAACACGATCAAGAAGTAAACTCTTTGCATGTTACAGCACTGAAATTTTGATATCTTTTGTTATAGCAACCTAACCTGACTAATACAGAACAGAGAAGATGAATCTGACACAGAAAAGGAAAGCTGTGGCCATATAAGCAGTTAGGTTGAGATGTTGATCTGTTAGAATGAAAAACACATGATGCATCCATGTTAAGAAACTTACACATTCATGCTGCTCACACCCAAAACTACCTGCTTAAGATTGGATCCCTTGGATATTAATGCCAAGGTAATAGTTATATACAAACCCTACGTCCTTATATCTTATATTCTACTACTGATAAATTCCTTATAGCTCTCCATGCAGTGCATTATCTCCCATCTATTTCATTTGATCCTATTAATCACTCTGTTTGGAGTCCCCTTTTACTTTCCTATGTTTTTGTTCATTCATTCTTTGAGAATTAGCTTGGATTTTTCTTCTAAGAAGTCAGTCCTCTTGAGGTCAGGGTAGATAATGAGTAAATATTTATTGAACTGAGCTAAGTACAAATCACCTTGCTATTGATATGTAGGTATGAAGTTTTAAGAGTTTTTGCATTAAGAGATGACATTTCCTATACTTGAGACCTTAAGAAAAATGCCTGGCAGTTTACTCATGATCCATAATACTACATAGATACTTTAGGCCTGGGATTTCCTTTGGCATAATACAGACACAAGAAATGGTGAGACAATTTTTGCTTTATAAAGAATTTTCATCTGAGTCGAGGAGATAGGGCTGAATAACTAGGCCAATAATTCTTAGATTAGATGCAACAAAATAATCCTGTTCAAAAATGTAGATTGTTAGGTGATTCTCATGCAAGTGCTAGGCAGACCAGAAGCAGAAACACTGGCCTTCTTGAATGACAAGCAATCACTTGTACCTAGTCTAATGTCTGTAGGCATTCAGCCAATGTGCATGAATGTGAAGGAAATGAGGCAATTAGGCTATCAGAAAAAAATACATACTCCTGTGAATTGAACTGCATAAACTATAAGCTTGTAGGATTTCAGATATTTCAGATAAAAGAGATTGGTAGGGCCAGCAGAATCAAATCAGAAGTTAGGTTTTGAATCAGAATATCAGGACAGAAGCCAAAAGGATTTTGTTCTCAAACAACTCTGGATTTGAATTACAGATCTATCACTTAGTAGCTATTTAACTTCTCTTAGCTTGTATTTTCTGATCTGTAAAAAAAAAATAAAAAAGAAAGAAAAGAAAAAAACAGTTTATAAGAACTACTTTGCTATTCTATTTTGAGGATTAAATTCAAGTGCCTGGCTTGGTGCACTTTTTCAGTCTATGCCAGCCATTTTTCCTTAAAGAATGAGCTAGTTTGAATAGTTATATACTTTTAGCTCTACAAAGGATGGTAGAGATCATCTTTCAACTAATGCTGTAAATTTGTATTATTTATTTTTCAAATTGCCCATTTAATTGTGCTTCAGATATAACTATGATAAAATGAGAGTACTCCAGGACACAGAAAAACATAGAAGCAAAATTCAAGTCTGAACAGGATAGGAGAGACTATGCATGGCATGAATTTTTTATTATAACAATTATTTTTTTCTAAAAGATATATTTTTCTTCAGAAGAAAAAGAGCCTCAAACTCTGGAGCATCAGAAGACATGTCCAGATAGTCTCCATTCCCATTTAACTGCTGATATTTGCTTCATTTTTAGACTATAATAGTTATATACAAGGGGGAAAGAAAGTGAGAACTGACCTTGGCTTACAGTGGAGATTTAGATAATATTCTTCAGAGGTTATTTACCAGAATAAATCTGATCAGAAATGAAAACAAGAAAAGTATGGAAAAATGCTTGGGAACAGTTAAACATTTAATGTAGCTGAAATCTAAGAGGCAGATCCAAGTCCATAAGACCAGTGGGTTGGAAATAACACAAGGTACAGTACTCTCTCATGTCAGGAATGCTCACTGCAACTAGACTCAGGCACTTCTTCAGGCTGGGGCTGTTAGAGGTTGATCACAGACTTCTTTAGGCTATTCTTTGACACTGATGTGGTTAAGGCCCCACTTTTCAGCCAGGCATGGAGGAACACACCTGTAATCTTGGTTCTGGGTAGGCTGAGACAGGAGGATCACAGGTTCAAAGGCAGCCTCAACAACTTAATGAGACTCTCATCCACTTTGACAGACCCTATTTCAAAATAAAAATAAAATAGGACTGGGGGTGAAGCTTTGAGGTAGAATGCCCACAGATTCAATTCCCAGTACAAAAAAAAAAAGAGTCCGCTATTCTCCTCTTCATTACTCAGGTCTTTAGACCATTTTGTCAGGACCAATGGTCAATATGCAAGGATACAAATGCCACCATGAAATAGGAGAGTTACTGAAGGCCTTGCTAAATGAGCTCTCCAAGCACATTTCTATTTCCCTGTCTAGTCCTCTTCACCATGACCCAGTCCCATTTCCAGCTTCCTGCACTCTATGCTCAGGAGGACTGGGCTGCACCAGCTACCTTTTGGACCTAGCTGCTATTTTCTACTCACCTGTACTCTTTCCTTATGTCTAACATGCTAATTGTTAAATAGCAAATATCTCTGAAACATCAACACCAAGTAAGTATTTTCTTGAGCAAGAACAAACCCCTCACTGCACATTGTCTCTTTAGAGTGTTATTCTTACATGTTTAAGAGGGGAGGAAGGAGAGTGTAGCTGGGAAATAGGTACTGTGGTTTTCCATTATACACGATATGGCTCTTATTTATTGATGTCGTCCTTTATGTCCTTAAGCCTTAAGTAGAGGTTTATAATTTTCCTTTTTTTTTTGGTGGTACTAAAGGGTTTAACCCAGATGTGATCTACCTCCTAGCTATACCCCCAGCCATATTTCATTTTTTATTCTGAAACAGGGTCTTGCTAGGTTGCTGAAGGACCTCACTAAGGCTGGCCTTGAACCTCCTATCTGCCTGTCTCAGCATCTCAAGTACTGGGATTACAGGCATGTTTCACCATGCCTGGCTATAATTTTCTTAATATAATTTTGTAAACTTTAATCTTACTTTGCTTATTAACTATTTTGAATGTGATCACTCCTTTCTCCCCCTCTCTCTTTCTTGCTGTCTTTCTCCATATATATGTGTATAAATACACAGACATTGTATAAATAGATGAATACCAACAATTGAATCTTGTTTTGTTGTGAACATAAAAAATAAACATCTACTCACTAACCTAACTGGAGATCAGTGATCAAGATTTTCTTTCCCTCTTTGATATATCTCTGTATTTAACTTTCTAAGGTCTCAGATACTATTCATGGCTTCTGAAGACTGTCATACACTTTTGAGAGAGAGAGAGAGAGAGAGAGAGAGAGAGAGAGAGAGAGAGAGAGAGAGAGAGA
>PVLC010009159.1:44443-55339 GCA_004027655.1 Graphiurus murinus | reverse complement strand
GCAAATGCTTGACATTCTAGAAACATTTTGTGTAAGTAGAGCATCACTGCAGCTGAAACTTGAAACTGCATAAATCTTTTTTTTCTGTACTTTGAAGGGCAAATAGCTTCTTCCTTATTATTAATATTTATTTGCTGATTGTGGTAAGAATAATCAATATTCAAAAAATACCTGAGGCTGGGCATGGTGGCGCATCCTTATAATCCTAGTACTTGGGAAGCTGAGACAGGAGGATCCGGGTTCGCAGCCAGCCTCAGCTACTTAGTGAGGCCCTCCACAACTTAGTGAGACCCAGTTTCAAAATAAAGAATAAAAAACAGGGCTGGGATTGTAGCTCATAGGTAGAATGCCCCTGGGTTCCATCCCCAGTACTGCAAAACAAAACAAAACAAAAAAACCTCGAGAATCACTGGAAATGCACATTATGATATCCTATCATATAGAAAGTTTATGTAACAAAAGTTAGCAATTATTTTCCCCCCTTCAATCACTTACTCTATTATGACGCAGGCACCGTTTCAGTAGTTCTTCTGCCATGTCATATTTTGCTGACTGAATATAAATATCAGCAAGTAGCAGCCAACTCTTTTCAAACTCTTCAGCATCAATAGGATTCCAATTCATTTTTGCAATTCTCTTCAGTTGGTTTCTAGCTTTTGGAGTCTGTTTCAAGATCATATGAGCTGTTGCCATTCCCAAGAGTGCTGGGATATGATCCTTCTGTCAGAAAACAAAACTTTAGATCACTAGATTCACAACATAAGTGTACTCTGTTTAAAAGAAAAGCACATGGAAAGAAGGAAATGTTATATATGAACTGGTCCTGGCTTCATTCCAGGTAACTATGATTATCATCACTATTAATATATCAGGTAATTTCAAGCTACCATGAAGAAGCTTAATCATGCACTGTGTGGGCAAAATAAATCAATAATTATCCAGATGCCATAACCACATAATTCCAACAATTAGTACAACTCTACTTATGACAGAATTGACTGCCTACTTTTGTTTTATATAGAAAAAGAAAAAAGGAAAAAAATGCATTTGAATATAATCCTTATTGAGCCATTTTTATTTCAGATTTAACAGGTTTCCTCCTTAGTTCTTTCATTAGGAATAACAGAAGTTTTTACCTGCAAATGATAGTCCTTATCTGTATTGACTTCTATTGTTTCTCCTCCCTTCTCCTTTTATTAAAAAACAACAAAACTCCTTTCCCAATAAAATTTGGCCAATGAAATGCTATAAATAAGGTATGCAATTAATAATCACTTGGAACTTTATAAAAAAAACTTATGCCTTAAGATAGGCTTTCAGATGTAGAGTTTGCAGGTTCCTGACAGGGTCTATAAAGCACAATATCTCTTCTGATACTGTTCAAAGTTAGAAAATGTCACTATTTGAAACCAACAGGATAGTAAAAATTAGTATAAAATGTAGACCATTAGCAATCTGTTTAAAACCTGACTTATATAAACAATAATGTGTGTGTCCTTCATTAAGGTAGGATGCTTTTTAAATTTCACCACAGGGATTATGACACTTTGATAAAGAGGTTAAAATACAAAAAAAAATAGGAAATTATGATATCAAGACTATAATAAAAGTTCACTGTAAGACTGAAAATATGAATAACTAATAAGGAATATTGAAAAAGAATAGTACAGTCATGAAATGTCAGTGTCCAAAATTGATCCTGGTTTGAAGTCAGAAATAATCCTGGAAGACAGAGGCACTTTATTTTGGTTTGATGAAAACAGTAGAAATATCAAACTTTCTTTGCTCTTTTTCTCTTTATCAAAATCCCAAGCCAGGTATGATAGCACAGGCCTGTAATCCAAATGACTCAGAAGGCTGAGGCAGGAGGATCACAAGTTCAAGTCCAGCCTGGGCAAATAAATAAATAAATAAATAAATAAATAAATAAATAAATAAATAAAAAGGACTAGAGGTAGCTCAGTGGTAGAGTATCCCTGGGTTCTATCTCCAATATCATAATAAAATAAAATAAACTTCAATATGTATCTTTCTTCCATAAGAGAAATGACAATTTCATTTGAATGCCAAACCCAACCAATTGGTAGTAGATTTTGAAGACATGTGTGAAATGTTGTCAATTTTATTAACCCTCATTCCACCCACCCCAGGTAGGCTAAGAGAAAGGTGAAAAAGAGCCTACTGTGTATTTTTCAGCCAGTTCCTAGGACACCATCAAAAGAGAAAGGTAGCTGGGTATGGTGGTGCACGCTTGTAATCACAGTACTTGGGAGGCTGAGATAGGAGGATTGCAGGTTCCTGACCAGCCTCAGCTACTTAAGGAGGCCCTCTGCAACTTAGTGAGAAAATAAAGAACAAAAATATAGGGCTAGGGGTGTTGTAAAAAAAAAAACAAAAACAAAAAAACAAACCAAACCAAAACAAAACAAAGAAAACCAAAACAAACAAGCAAACAAAAAAACCCAAAAACTAATAAAAAAGAGAAAGGTACTATAAAAAGTTCCATATCTATCCACATGCACAAAAATATCCCACACTACACAATTAAAGTTTCTGATTTTAAAACCACGTAGTTTGTGTTTGATTAGAATGAATCAGTTCTTCACAGTTTGATTATTACTGAGAGAACTGAAGAACAGTTTCTAAAACTGCACATCTGAGTTCTGAGTTCTAATCCCTGCATTAGAACATCAGGTCTTTTCTGTTGTTATTATCAGCAGTGCTGGGGACTGAACCCAGGGCCTTGCCTGTTACTAGAAAAGGGCTGTACCACTGAGTTACCCCAGCTCCCATGAGGTCTTTCTCTGGTGTAGACATCCTAAAACTTTCAGCCAGCTTCTCTTATGCTTAGTCAACCTAGAGGACAAATTCAGGTGTGGGTGATGTACCTTATGGTTCAAGGTGAAGCAATGAAAGCAAGTGGAAACAGTGTAGCTTGGGCTTAATCTATCTTCCACCATTTCCTGCAGGACTTCTTGTCACACACCTCTGAAAGGCACACAGTGTTGTGAATATCCCCCATGCATACTTTTCAGCTTCCCTGCCTTTGCTCATGATTTCCCCTTCATTTAGAAGAAACTGTCCATTTGTGCCTATGAAAATGCATTTTTTCCTGATTCTTCAAATCTCACCTGTTTCTTAAATCATACCTTCTCCACAAAGAGGTCTCAACCCTCTTTATAGCACCTATAGTTTTATTTGCAACTCTGGGACAGAATATAATACATTTTGCTTCATATTTTAGTAATTATAGTTAGTATGCTTGTCTCATTTTCCGTAAATTAAGAGAAACTTGGAAAAAGGAACCACACATTATTCGTATTTGTGATTCTCACTATGCTTAGAATCCACTGGCTGCTTAATGAATATTCATTATATTGAATATATGCAGCCTATGAGTTAAAAAATACAAGATAAAATCTGGTGTTTATGAAATTTCAGATCATCATCCATCATAATTATTAAGATAATTTGGTCAGTATACAGATTTGAGGATGGTGTGTTTGTAATTACATAAGATGATTAAAAAATAATATAGCCATATCAGCACAGAAAACTGGCCTGCCCTTTCTATAAAATAGCTATAATGTCACTCACTGCTTTTGGCTTTTCTCTCTTAAACTTCACAGTAGGAATAATGGACTTTCTCAAAATAAAACCACTGTGATGTGATAGGCTACTTCACAACATTCAGCTATGCATCTTGCTTGAATTACGATTCATGTGTCCTTCACATTTGTTGTGGACTTACATGATTGTCCTACTTCCCTTCATTTTGAAGCTGTCATCCCTTTGCTGCACAGAGCCAATACAATGAGCCTGACCTTTGAAACACTGCTGTAAAGTCTTCAGAAGAGCCCTGCTCTGTGGTGTTACTGCTGCTACTTTGTTCTGTCCCAAGGGTAGCTCTCAGAGTCAACGAAGTTGCGATCTAGGAGAGCTTTGCCCAGCCACAACAGAAGATATAGGCTTCCCCAACCCCTGACATCTCTATTGCCTCCAGGGTCCTAGAAGGTGGGACAAATGGCCATTATAGGGGTTTTGGGGTAGGAAAGACACAAAATTATGAATTTTCATATTTGCTCAGTAGAACAAATATGAAATCCAATGAACAAGCTTAGAACTGGGTTTTACCAACTGCTGGTCACATGGTATTGAAATTCCTTCTTTACTAGTATTGTGTGAGTAAAGAAGAAACAGCTTGCAGAGAGTGAGAAAGGAAGTGGGTTTGAGTGGGGTGAAAAAAGAAGAAGCTCTGATCTAGGTATAATACTAAAGCAATAATAAAAAAATTACAAGAGGTTATTTTAGTATTGCTAAAGACCACCATCATGATGTGCATAAATGAATTATAAGTTGCTAGCACTGACCTCAGCCTTAGAGTTTGAAAAATTCCAAGTACATGTAAGCGAAAAGGTAAGCTAGGTAGCCTGGTACACACACCCAATATGTGGGAGGCTGAGATAGAAGACTGAAGGTTTGGGTTCAACCTGGGCAATTTAACAAGACCATGTTTCAAAATAAAAAATACAAGAAGGTCTGGGGGTGAAAAGGTCAGAGGAAGAGTGCCCCTGGGTCCAATCCCCAGTACCATCAAAAAATAAAAAATAGAAAAAGAAGGTGAGACAGCAAGGCACCCAGATGTTTATATTCACTTTTTAGGTTAATCTAGGCTACATCTATGGCATAGAAATTCTCCAGAAGATAAAGCAATTCCCTTGAGAATTACTTATGCCCTTTTAAAGACTTTCTCTCTCTCTCTGTGTGTGTGTGTGTGTGTGTGTGTGTGTGCCTGTGTTACCTGGGATTGAACCCAAGGGTATACTACCACTGAGCTATACCCCCAGCCCTTTTTATTTTTATTTTTGAAGCAGTCTAAGTTACTGTGCTCTGGCCTCAAACTTGTGATCCACCTGTCTTAGCCTCTAAAGTACTGGGATTACAGGTGTGTGTCACCATGGCTGGCTATAAATAACAGAGTCTGTTCTGGAATCAAAGGTACATTGTGTAGGATTATGCCAAGCTACACATTTAATTTTTTTTTTTTTGCGGTACTGGGGATTGAACTCAGGGGCATTCTACTTCTGAGCTATACCCCCAGTCCTATTTTTTATTCTTTATTTTGAAACCGAGTCTCACAAAGTTGCGGAGTGCCTCACTAGGTAGCTGAGGCTGGCCACGAACCTAGATCCTCTGGTCTCAGCCTCCCGAATGCTGGGATTACAAGCATGTGCCACCATGCCCAGCCACATTTAATTTTTTAAAAGAGTTATTCAGTCAATCTTTAGAAAGTAAACAATTAATCAAAATACACATTTCTATGCTACCAAGGAAAGATAACATACAAAATTGGAAAAGAAAGCTACCAACCTCAGACGCTGCTATCTTGGTGAAGGTATTTAATGCTTGCTCAACATTAGATTTCTGTTTGGTAGCCATTAAGCAATAGTTCTCCATTATGCGAAGCTGTACATGACCCTCGACAGTCTGCGGTTTTAGTTCTTTAAGGAGTTTTTCAGCTGTTCTCACTGCTAATTGCACAGACTCTTGCTTCTCAGTTGAATTACTGTATACAATTAAAAATAAGTCACTTATATCTGTCACTCATAATATAAAATTCATTGAGATTAGAATCAGAGCTTTAGGGTATACTGCCTTCTCTTTTTATGAATCATTTAAAAGTAATCCTTTGTGAAAATGTCACTTATTCTCTTTTAGTACAAAGTGATGCACAGTTATATATTTTAAACAAATCTAATATATCCTCAGTAAAACACCACTAAACTGTAATTTACTCTATAATGAAAACAAAATATATACAATATCTATATGTGGCAAATATGTTCATTTCAGGTAATACAAAACTAGAATAAAAGTAGTTATGTGATTATCAAATAATGTTACCTACTCAGAAAATGAAAGGGAAGAAAGGGAGAGGGAAAAAGACAAAACACTATATAAATTCAATCTATGCAGAATGCATTTAAATACAGGACTAAGGACGCTCAAAAAACTTGAAGTGATTTGTCCAAGGTCACCACAACTCATAAGTGATAAATTCAAGATTTAAGTTTATCTGCTATCTAAAATCCATTCTATTTTCCTTATCATGTTGCCTATCAGACTCTCAGAAAAAATTATATGTGTTAAAATGTTTTAAATTTCAAGTATATGTTATCAATTTGAATATTTGAAGGCAAATTTCTTTTCTTTTGGGGAGGGCATTGAGGATTGAAACCAGGGGTATTCTACTACTGAGTGATATCCCCAGCCCTTTCTATTTTAAATTTTGTAATAGGGTCTCCCTAAAGTACCAAACACTGGCCTGGAAACTGTAATCCTCCTGTCTCAGCCTCCCAAGCAAGTTTCTTACTTTTTACACACACATGTGTTTGTGTCAACTAAGAAAGAAATAAGATCTCAAGGTCCAACAACCAAAGCCACTCATCTCTTCTGTAGGCTTCAGGCTTTTTTTTTTCTTTTTAATCTTACAAAACATTTTACAGTTGTCTACCTTCTTCAAAATTCATCTCCTTTGGCTTGTGTAACACTGCACAGCTTTGGTTCTCTTTCCATTACACTGTTTTCCCTTTTCTGACCTCCCTTCCTCCTCTAGACCTCTTAAATCTTAGCATGCCTAAAATTTAGTTCTCAGATTTCTGTTATCACATCCTACTTGCAAAGAAGCCATTCATGGAGTTCCAACTACCCACAGTGTCTCCTCTCAAATCTGTTATCTCTAATGGGGACTTCTTTTCTGAGATCTAGGTTTGTATTTTCAACTGTTTACTGAACATCTCCATATTGGTGGCCTATTGTTCATAACAGTATATTATTCTATCTCAATATCCCTAGGACAAACATAAAATAAACAAGCCATTTTCCTGCTTTTAAATTTCAGTATTTTCTATAATCTAAACCTTAAAATTTGTCATTAAACCTCTCAGCAGTACAGAGCTAAATTCTCCCACTTTTCTATACGTCTTCCCCAACTACTATGCACTGCTACAATTTCTATAAACACCTACAATACTTAATATCCTTTTTTACTATGTCTGTTGTGTTGGAGATGGAATGGTTCCAGGTATTCAGGTATTGTCTTGCATCCTAAGTAAGTTATATGCTCCTGAAGGCAGAAACTACCTTTTTTATTCTCTTTACCTCCTTATACATTCTCTACCAAGCCTGCCTGATCTTGAAGAGAGAAGAAGCAACAGATACTGCTTTATGGAAATATAACCATTTATCAGCCGTATACTATAGTGACCAACAGCAGGAGCTTTGAGGCCAGGTAGCACTCGATCCAAATCTTGCTCCAGCTTTACCAACTACCACATTAGAAAAGCTGACATTAAGCTTATTCCCTAATGGTGTTGGATGAATACATGAGACACTGCATAAAAAACATAAAGCGCAGGGTTGGGCATAAAACTACCATTTGTTGAATAGTTAGTATTAATGCATGGGTAATTTTTCACTATTGTCAAATTCAATCTGTGATATTCCTGCAAAATAACTAACAGAGTGCCTTCATAACATGTCTATTCTGACTTAGGAAACTTCCTAGCATTTCATGCCTATTCATAAAATTAATATTTCAGTAATAATAGCTATGGTTTACTCATCTGACCTTTAATTAGTGCTACCCTAGAATTCAGTTATCTTTTAAGCATTTTTGCTTATCATCCTCAACAACTATTTTTATACTTTTATTGGTGCATTATAGTCTCACATCATAATGCGATTCATAGTGATAGTGACATACACACACAACACTTGGTGGGCTTCCTCCTAGCTTTCCCCCAGTTCCCCCACGTCCCCATTACAGGGTGTTGAGATTGACATTGGTATTCTAGCATATGTATATAATTTCAATGGAAGTGATAGAGCTAACGACAAAAATCACATGATCATCTCAATAATAGATGCTGGAAAAGCATTTGACAAAAGCCAACACCCATTCATGTTAAAAAACACTGCAGAAAATCAGAATAGAAGGAATTTATCTTATTAAGGCAATATACAATAAACCCCAAACCATTATCATATTGAATGGGGGAAAAACTGGGGGAATTCCCTTTAAAATCAAGAACAAGACAAGTATGCCCATTAGCACCACTCCTTTTCAATATAGTCCTTGAGACTCTTGCTAGAGTAACAAGGCAAGAAAAGGACATCAAAGGAATTCAGAGAGGAAAAGAATAACTGCAATAATTATCTATATTTGCAGATGACACGATCCTACTTAAAAGACCCAAAAAACTCAACCAAAAGACTTCTAGAGCTGATCAACAAATTCAGCAAACTAGTGGGATACAAAAATTAACCTAAAAAAAATCAGTAGCTTTTCTATTTGCCAACCATGAATCCACTGAAAAAGAAATCCAGAAAATAATCACCCCCCATTCACAATAACCTCAAAACCAGTAAAATACCTAGGAATAAATCCAACCAAGGAGGTAGAAGACTTCTACAATGAAAATTATGAAACACTCGAAAAAGAAATTGAAGAAGATCTTAGAAGATGGAAAGATCTCCCATGCTCTTGGATAGGCAGAATAAATATTATCAAATGGCCACTCTACCAAAAGTGATCTACAGAGTCAATGTGATCCCTATCAAATTATCAATGTCATTCTTCACAGACCTGGAAAATCAGTCCTAAATTTCATATGGAGAAGAAACAAAGACCCAGAATGGCCAAAGTAATTCTCAGCAGTAAGAACCGTGCAAGAAGCATCACAGTTCCTGACTTCGAATTATACTACAGAGCTATAGTAATAAAAACAGCATGGTATTAGCACAAAAATAGACACACAGACCAATGGAACAGAAGATACAGAAACACCACACACTTATAAAGACAATTGATTTTCTATAAAGGCACCAATTATATATGTTGAAGAAAAGTCTTTCAACAAATGGTTTTGGGAAAACAACTATTTTTTAAAAAAGTGTCAAACACTGCTCACCCCAGGTCTCCATCCAGGTTTTCAAACACTTCACCTCCAATAGTTTCATTGTCAGGATTCAAACAGATTTCTATCATATTATAAAGAGCATTTTGGCCCCAATCAGTATCTTTCCGAGCTTTATTAAAATGTCGAAGGGCATCATTTGGCTCTCCAGTATACCTTGTTAGATGTTTAAAAAAAAAAAAAATACTTCAATCACTGACTATAAACCTTATACTAATTAATAATGTTTAGTAAATAAAAGTGTATTAACATATTTTAAAATGTAAATCTTTTTTATTATGAAGAAAAGCTTATTCCATTTTATCTATAACAGGAAAAAAAAAACAATTACATATGATTTACTTGCCAACATATTTACCAAAGATAGAGTCCTTTACAGTACTGAAATCCTGGTTCCAGTTTTGCTCTGGAGTTATGTTTCTCTGCCATTAAGAAAAATCTTGGAACATCCTCAAGTTTGCCACATCTTCTTAGGAGGTCGATCAAACGAGATAAAGTCATATAATTATCTAGAGACAAATAAATACTTCAGTAACTTTTGTTCTGATGGCTATAATCATACTTTTTAATGCATTGTTTGCTTCAAATAAAATATAATTTAAATATAAGCAAAGAATTTCTTCAGGTACATAAGTCCCTAACAAGATTGTAGGGTCAACTGGATGACCGATCAAATGACATAGGTTGGACTGGTCTGGTCACATGGAGAGAAGGTTCTAAACAGGCACATCTAGAAAAATACACATCTATTGTAACTTACTTTCCAATTGTTCATGGAACCAAATCCTTCTAGAAACAGTCTCTGTCTAGTTTAATCTAGACTCTTAAAACTAAAATTCAGAAGGACTTGCATGAGTCAAAACTGCATGTAGTGATTCAGTTATTTCTAAGACTCTCCTATTTATTGCAGCTAGGAAGTGGGTAAAAGCAGTAAATTCTGATAACATTTGTGGCAAACAATTAGAAACATTACTTCAGACTTTCTTTAGTATGTGTACACACTTAACATACCCGCCACTAGCTTACCATACTACATCCCTAACATATTAGTCCTCATATTTTAATCCTGCTTCACTTTCTAAGGAAAAATAATTAATTCAGTTCTTTGGTCTCAAGTATATTTTCTGGCAGGTTCCTAGAAAGCCTTTTCTCACTTACATGTGGTATCATACTAAGCTTTGAAAATAATAATAATTTTAGAAACATAAGGTATGAAAACTTTAGAAAATAAGAAAAATATAGAGAAGTATAAAAAAGAAAAAATCATTCAGATTTCCACAAGCTACAGATTTTCATATTTTGGGATGCTTACTTTCCTACATTTATGAAAATCAATATATAAATATTTAAATTTATATTTTATACAAAAATTGACAGACTTGATTTTGATTCAGTATAATATAGTAAACAGTTCTCAGTTGTCATTATTAAATGGTTTTCAAAGCATGATTTCTATGTCTGCATAACCATTTCTTAACAGCTAACACTTTATTTATTTCTCTATAGTTGTGTCTTTTAGGTATATGGGCTCTCAAGTTTCAGTTAGCGAAGGATTCCTAAGGAATTTGTAAAAATCTTTTTTTTTTTTTTTTTTCGGTACTGGGGATTGAACTCAGGGGCATTCTACGTCCGAGCTATACCCCCAGCCCTATTTTTGATTCTTTATTTTGAAACCGGGTCTCACTAAGTTGCGGAGTGCCTCACTAGATAGCTGAGGCTGGCCGCGAACCCGTATCCTCCGGTCTCAGCCTCCCAAATGCTGGGATTACAAGCGTGTGCCACCAAGCCCGGCTTGTAAAAATCTTTTTTTTTTTTTTCCGGTACTGGGGATTGAACTCAGAGGCATTCTATCCTCGAGCTATACCCCCAGCCCTATTTTTTTTTTATTCTTTATTTTGAAACCGAGTCTCACTAAGTT